>CAVNZG010000381.1:0-173150 GCA_963693315.1 Diogma glabrata | reverse complement strand
AGGGGGCGTCTCGGAAAATTTAGTTTTTAACGACCAGTCTAATATATATATATATATTTATATGTATATATATATATATATATATATATATTATATATATATATATATATATATATATATATATATATATATATATATATATATATATATATATATATATATTCAAATTTTGATTATAAAGATATGATCAATTTCATATCTATTCCACTTTTAATAATATTATTCAATTTTTTAGGAAACTGAAGTATTTATAGTCAAATATGATGGTATTCTCAAATTATTTAAAACAAATTTTATTTGTTAAATAAATCCTATATTTCGACTGCTAATAACAGTCATCCTCAGGGATTCTAAAACAAACAACAACATTTAAAAACATATTACAAAATTTAAACAAATATTTGAAAGAATCCTACAAAAAACAAATAAAATTTATAAATAACTTCAAAAAACTCTTCAAAAATTAATACAAAAATGAACTCAAGGAAAAAATTTAAAATATTAAAAAATTATATAAATTAAATGGTTTTTCTTCTACTTTCTCAAAAATTGTGGATGTCAATAAAATTTTTTGAAAAGAAAAGATTTCTATAAACTACAAATGACAGAAAAATTGTTTTGTTTACAAAAATAAAAAGAAGAGTTGATAATGCAATACAATTTTAACAAAGTTGATATTAATTTTTACAAAAATGTTTTTTAAAATAGGAAAATAAATATCACTAATTTTCCTCAAATCCGTTTTGATATTTATACTATTATCGTATTTTAGTTAATAAAACTTCTACAGATTCCGGCACTCTCACGGTCGCAATTTTCGACCTACACCAAAAATATTTTCTGTGTGTTGGGGCAAAACAATTTCTTGGATAAGTTTGTGAACTGACCATATCGGGGTACCGTTTAAGCGGCTAGAGTCTTAAAAGTCGAATAATCTAAGGCGTTATAACTTCCGTTTGAAACATAAAGTTTAAATAAAATTGATAAATATTGAATATTTGAACCTTTTTTTATCATTTTTTGTGAGATGACAACCTTGGCATTTAGGGTTCCTGAAAAATCAGCTGTCTTAAAAATTTGTTTTAAATTTACTTTACTTTTGTTTTAAATTTACTAAACTTTGTTGTCCTTTGTTGACCAAGCTCAAAAATGAAAACTTACAGAAACGTAGATACCAACTTATATCTATCCAAAACTTAAAAATAAATTGTTTACGTTCAGAGGTTGAGAACCTGTGGCTATCATTTTCGAGTCTATTTTGATTAAACTAATACTAGCTTTTAACTCAACTTTTCAACTATAACATCAGAAATTTTCAGTTTTCTAACCCTAGAAGTTCCAATGCAATTAACATTATACTAACTCAATGCAAGCCCCTAAAACCGCTATATAATTACAAACAAATCCCAAAAATATCCCAATTACATAAAATTTCTTTTGTTTTAGGTAGATTACATATAATTTTTTTTGTTTTTATTTTTTTTTTCGCAAAAAGTTAAAAAATTTGTTTTGAATGTTTGTTGTTGTTGTTTTGAAGATTTATTCTTGTTTTGAATTAGGGAATAGTTTCTTTGGAATATTTGGAAGTGGTTAGTTGAAATAAATATATGTATATTGATTACATATTTACAATTGATAGATATTTGTATTATATTTGAGGTGTAAAAGTTGTTTGATGTTGTTGTTGATTATAAATTATAGTATGGAAGTTGTGATGTAGTTAGAATGTTAATCCACCAAAGGATTTAACTTGATATTAAGGAATTTTAACCAAATTAAACAAAACTATTCGAAATTGCATTGACAAAGTTGTTTCTGTTTATGTATTTAGTTTGGTTGTTTGATAAATTTTTTGGATTTTCTGTTTTTAGTTAAATTTTTTATTTAAACTAATCTGACATATCCAATTCTATTTGTACACAAAGCTGTCTGGTCCCGAAACCTACCTATTTCTAGCGGATATACGTGCCGCTTGGACTTTTTTTTTCTTTTCCATAATACTAATGAGTTACAAGCCCTCCAGGTTTATATTTTATTTTGTGAACTTGATCGATTTAGATTACAGGCATTACTCAAATAACTACCTAGCAGTCCTTCAAAATGTATCTCCATCATTATAGTAAATATCCATCCACCCTCCATCAATATAGTAAATATCAGGTATAAATTACTACATCAATTCTTTCAACTTTTGATGGAGAATATGTAGTTGTATTTAATTTAATCCTATATTTAATTAATAAAATATATTAATAATAAATTATCACACAAACACAATAAAAGCTTTTTACATACCTATTTTTACACATTTTTATCTTAATAACAACAGCTTGCATTTTTAGAAAACTAATTATTTTAATAAATATTATTCTAAATCGTTTTTAGAAATACAAATTATTTAAAATTTTATTAAATTATATTAAATTTAAAAAACAAACATCGTTTCCTAATCACACAATACAACTGATAAAATGATCAAAACAGATGTAATTTCAAAAACTAAAAAGTTTACCTATAAAAACGATTGTTTACTACAAACATTTTTAGTTTTCGATAAACACTTCTTTACTACATAATAAACAGTAAATGATAAACAGTAAACTGTTTGAATCAAATAATATAATTTTTTCGGTCAAACAGTTTTTTGAATGTACTGTTTGTAGCAAAAGATTTTTGTTTGTAATCACAAATAAATGTTTGCTACAAAAATTTTTCTTTTCTACCAAACATAAGACACTTTGCCGCAAATACTTTTTAAACATTCTTTTTTTTCAGTAAAATTTTATGTCTGAATTATGAATTGGAAACATTGAAGTATGGAGTAAGTAGTCTGAATTCTGGAGTTTAAAATCTACAATTTGAAGTGTGAGGTCTGATTTAAGAAGCTCATAGTCTGGAGCTAGAAATCGGCAGTGCAACGTCAAAAGATTTAAATTTGAGATCGGCTGTCCCTATTCTTAAGTGTGGTTTCATAATTGGGAAGTTAAAAATCTGTAATCTGTAAAGGTAGAAAGGAACCTTGCATCTAAAATTTTAAATCACAATCCTAAAATTATGATGTAATTGCCTTGGTTCTCGATTGAGACCTTTCGAGTGTATACTTGTAGCATTCCTTAACATTTGGAGACTTTTGTTTATCCGAACAAAAGTTTTAAAATTTTATTTGTATTTCGTATTTGTTTTGCTTAACGACAAAAAATGGCTGAAAGGTTTATAATTATAATATCCTTTATTTCTAAAAAATTCAACTCTTTTTAGAAAAGCAATTTTCTTTTCCTTACCCTTAATAGATCCTTGATACACACAATCACCTATTTACAATAGAGAAAAAAATTATAAAACTGAAATTCAAAAACGTAAAAAGCTCAAAAAGAAAAATTCAATTTTAATGAATTTCCGTTTGTTGATTGTAATCTATACAATAACCTTTTTTCGTCATTTGAGTTTTGAAATTTTTCATGAAAATGAATTACAATAATAATAAATAAAGTAAATAAAACCAGACAGACATCCTCTTGAGACGTTTTTCATATTATTTCATATATAAATGAAACAAATACAGTGAATTGATAAATTGTTAGCCTAACTATAAATATTTCCTAATCATAACTATATTATTTGATATCAACTTATCAACTCACATTCGTAATCACATTTCCTTTTTTTTCCTCTAAGCACACAACAAAAATATTCTTGAATTATTATAATTTTCTTTTCATTTCTCTCATAATGTTGCATGTTTTGTATTTTTTTTTTCACTTTTGCGTTTTCTATTTTTGACTAAAATACAGAAAAAAAAAGTTTAATTTTTGTTCTTGTTTTAATAGGAAAATGTCTCGTTTATTTCTGAAACTTTGAAAGCTCTTTTGTGTTTCATTTTATTTCATTGACCCGATATTCTGTGGTTTTTGGCTTTATAGTTAATTTTTTTTTCGTTTTTGCAGTGTGGAAAGGTGGTTTTCTGTGTAACAAATGGTATTATGTTTCGAGGAAAATATGAAATGGAAATTAATTTCATGTTGTTTAAGGTTTGGCTTTAAAAAAAAGGGTTTTCTATACACGTGTCGTGATATGGGCTGCGCTAAAACAAAATCATAAAGTTGTTGTAAATAAAGTTCTAAACTGTTTTTACGTGATTCTTCTAGTATGTTTTACACGTTGTATTTGAATTTGTAAGGTTTCCGCATCATCTTAGCTGTTGATCGTTTTAGCTTTTTTTAAATGAATGTGTTTGTTATTTCTTCTAATGTTTCATGTTTCATGATTCATGTTTCATGTTTCATGTTTCATGTTTCATGTTTCATGTTTCATGTTTCATGTTTCATGTTTCATGTTTCATGTTTCATGTTTCATGTTTCATGTTTCATGTTTCATGTTTCATGTTTCATGTTTCATGTTTCATGTTTCATGTTTCATGTTTCATGTTTCATGTTTCATGTTTCATGTTTCATGTTTCATGTTTCATGTTTCATGTTTCATGTTTCATGTTTCATGTTTCATGTTTCATGTTTCATGTTTCATGTTTCATGTTTCATGTTTCATGTTTCATGTTTCATGTTTCATGTTTCATGTTTCATGTTTCATGTTTCATGTTTCATGTTTCATGTTTCATGTTTCATGTTTCATGTTTCATGTTTCATCATTTTTAATTTTTCATGTTTAATCTTTCATGTTTTAAGTTTCATGTTGCATGTTTCATGTTTCATGTTTCAGTTAAATGTTCCATGTTACTTGTTTCATGTTTCTTGTTGCATGTGTAATGCCAGTGGCTTTTTTTTGTTAAGACAAATTGAGCTTAGATATATTTTAGTCGATTGTGGTTATAAGGGTTTGCTAGATTTCTATTAAATATCTAATGAAAGCCGATCATCGAAGGCTAAAAAACACATTTTTGACTTAGCAAAATAATGGATTATTGATTGACTTATATTGACGATTATTTTGTTATATTTTTATAATTTTTACTATGTTAAATGTTACAAAAAAATCAATCTTGTCTAGTAATATTTATTTAATTCGAATGTTGAAGTATAATTTTCGTTATTTTATTAATTTGGTTTTTTTTAAATGTAATTGGAAGAAATATTGAAATATATTCCAAATTGAATTGTTACAATGTTAAATGTGTTTTTAATTAAGTTAACAACGTCAATTTTTTCCAAAATGCCATTCAAATTGAACTTTTGATGTTTGTGGCTGAAATACTATATTTTGTTTTTCTGTATTTTATTCTACATGAATGAAATTATGCAAAACAAATATAATTCAACTTTCAACGCTGCTGGAAAAATTTACTAAAGTAGGATAGATAGCACAGCAATTTAAATTTTTTAAGTCGATTTGCAGATTCAATTTAACAGTGAACTTCATCGGAGAACTATTTGTTCTAATTTGTTTTACCGATTATCTTTGTTTTTATTAAAATAGTCAATGTGGGCTTATTTTAACGTTATTAGAGTTTGATCCATCCAAATTTCATATAAAAATCTCCCTGTTGCAATGTAACTCCATCCCTGCATTTTCTCAGCATAATGCTGGTGTCATATATAGGCAACTATTTATATGATTAACGAAGATGGATAATTCAGAAATTTAAAACGATATAAGCTATGACGGAATATATCAGCACTCTCAGGATCGCATTTGTATTGCATTTGATCGCCAAAATATCTTTCTGAAAATTTGCGTTGGGGTAGTATTTGAATAAGGTTTCGATGCAAAATTCGTACTGAAATTAAGACCATTTAAATCATAACATTGCCATCAAATTAATTTTTTTATAGTTTTGGAAATATTTCAATCAGTTTGTAAAAATAGACCTTTGTGCTGAAAAGTTCCTGAGAAAATCACTGTAACAAATTATCTTTATTTTTCCGTACTTTTTATAGATGAAAATAACCATGATATAGAAATGTTTTAGATGTAATAACTAATAAGTATATATAATTACACCTGATTTCACCTTTTATACACAAACGTTTGCCTAAGTCGCATGAATAAAATATTAATGGATGATGATGTTCGTGATCTAGTATGGTATGATTGAATTTGATCTGCAATTTTTATTCGAATCGGAAATATTACGACAACTTTTTTCCGACGCATGATTGAAATGTTTCGTTGTATTTTCGATTCTCATATAAACGCACCCATTTAGTACAGAATTAAAAATGTCAAAAACTTTCGTTTTTATCATTTATTTTGTGTTGATGTTGATAGAATATATATAATTTAAATAGCGAGCTCAGTTTTTTTATGATTATGGATAACTTTTCCATTGTAGAATGTGTATTATAATTATATAATATAATATAATTTACAACAAAACGTAAGATTTAAATTTCCAAAAAGCTAAAGGGGTCGAAAATTTTTTTCCGACAGAAATCATCGAAAAATAGTTTCAATCATATGCCATTTTAAATTTCCGAATAGTTCTAATTTTTCCGTTTTTATTCAGTTTTTATTCAATCATATACCCCATTGGACGACTGACGCTTAACCCGACCTTTTTTTACTGACTTCATACTTGACATTCAAGTGTTTAATTTGAAAGGAGTGTTTAATTTGAAAACAGAGTGGTCTGAAAGATTTGTGGCAATTCAAGTTTACGGTAACTTTGAAATCAAATTGCAAGAGAACGACTCTCTCGATATCAACGTTTTAAATATTATGTGTATATTGAACAAAATATGTAGGAAATTTTTTGCTTACACTGTTAAAAACAATAATCAATAAAAAATTTTAAAATGGCGCTGATGCCGTAGGTTAGGCATTTTATGATTTTTTTTCCTTAAGTTTCACCTACCAAACCTAAAACATATCAACATTTAAAGAAAGATTTGGCTTCTGTTATAAAAATTTTAATTTTTGAAATGTGCATCTAAGACCAAACATTTTAGCCTTACCACTAAAATTCTTGACCTTGGACTTAGGTACAAATCATTTAAAATTAATATCTTAAGAACAACAAAAAATGCTGACCTTAAATTTTGTTGTGTTTTACGGGAAGGTTCAAACTTTCATATTGTGAACAAATTTTAAAAATTGCTTGACCTGCGACATTAGCACCATCCTTAAAAAATTTATTCTTAATAATTTTAACAGTGTAAGCAAAAAATTTACTGTGCATTTTTTCGATAAAAAAATTCCTTTCCTCTTCCATTAGGCCCATAACATTGGGTGACCCGATCTCTTGCAATTTGATGTGAAAACACGTTTTTTGTTTCACCTATACTCCTTTTATCTCCAATATGAGGTCGATCAAAAATTATCCGGTTTTATTTCGACGTTTTACTTCGGCAATAAATAAAGTTGCACCAGATATTTATTTGTAGTATTTGTGGCATAATAATTGTTTAATATATTTTATTTATAAAATATGGAGGGGCTGAAATCTCAAGCTCTGAAATATCAAGACTTTGGTCTGGTTAAGCATTATGATATAGTTTTCGGCAAAAATCTTGTATGAGGACATTGTTTTTAATATTTGGGCAGCGATCTTTTAAATTAAATATCTCAATAACACGAATTAACGCCTCTCTGTAAATTTGAAATATTTTAAAGTAAGAATAGAACTACATTTAAAAACAGAGAGTGTGCGTCCGCGGTGCGGTGAGACCGCACCACAGAAGTGAAAACTTCATTGGCAATCGCAATTAATTGATATCGTATTAGTAGTATTTGGATCGTATTAGTAGAATAAATGAGAAACAAGTCAGAACGATAAACCGCTAACTACACACACTAGCCTCACAATGTAAACCAAATATTGGTCAAAATAGCACTCATATGCCAATATTAGGGACTAAAGTACGCGTGGTTGTCACACTTATAGATCAACAAGTTTAAATTTTACAAATCTTCCTGCGGAAAGCTAAGCAAATTCATTTTTATTAATGCGATTGCAGCCGTTTGCAAATCACTATCAGCTAAGTGCCACCATTTTTAATTATTTTATTTATCATGATTGCCATCCATGTTTAATCATACATAAGCTATGCTTCTTTGTATAGAATTTATGCGATTTCCGTCTCGTAATTGTAAGCCTTAAATCGATATAATCGATTTTATCAAGTTACAAGTATTAAGTCTTCACTTAATTTAGAAACATGTATTACATACAATTGCAAACCGACAACATATTTAGTGAAGATGATAAAATTCCAATACATATAATTTTGATATACAAATGTAATGGTTTCAGGTTATACTATCTTTCTTACGTTATTTTTAATTTCATAAAGATTATGTTCAATAAAAAAAAAAAATTAATCAAAGCAAACTACCGTTTAAAACGATAGTTAAATAAAAAGCAAAAATTAAGCGTACACAACAACTTCATAAATTTTCATGATGATTAATGTATTAATGCATAAAGGATAAACAGTCATACATACTTTCAATTTTATATATATTCAATATTTATTTAGCATGATGACTCGAATGCAAATTGCAAAAGACAGTAGCAATATAACTTTAAAAAACTGCGTTATAAACCAATTTTTTAAAATTCGTATAAAGAAATTTTTATTATTTTTATGAATTCATAAATAAAAAAAAATAATTTTAATGGTATTTAATAAAAATTAAACAAAAAAAATATGTAGTAGACCAACGATTGAACTCGAAACCTACTGCACATCAGTCGAGCACGATAACCACAATGCAATTTGAAACGTTAAGAAATGATAGAGAGATTATTATTTATTATTATTTTTAGCATTTCACTTTAAAGCATGATGGAGCAGACAAACTTACTACCAACGGAAAAATCTGTGTGTGGTGCGCCTAAAGAAGTTTTCACTTAAAAAAAAGTTAAAATTTAATTGGATTTAAAATTTTTTGTTAATGGAAGTTGTTTGAACGAATTATGAAAAATTACAATTTGTAGTCGTACTAAAATCTTTAAATTAAATATATCAAGAACAAGAATTTAAGCCTCTTTGTAAATTTGGAATATTTCAGAGTTAGGAGTTCAAGCCTAGCGCCATCTTAAAAAATGTTTTATTAATATTTTTATTTAAAAATTAATTACAAAAACAATTAATTAAATTTTATTCAAACGACTAACTAATCATCTATCAAACAAAAAAAGTATGATGCAATCGGTATAGCCGTTCTTGAGCAATTTAATTTCAAAGTTACATCGGATTGGCAGAATTTTCATTTGCATACATGTTGGGGTGCCCCCTATGCTCAAACTATGCTCTTTAAAAATATTTTAAAACAAGTTGTATTTTTTATTTTGTCCATACTACTTATATGCCAAGTTTTAGGAAAATCAAAAATGGTCAAGTTCAAATCTCGACTTTTTCACCAGCGTAGATCACGTTTCTCATCTATAAGAAAAAATCAAAAAAAAAAGGAAACAAAAAGAAAAAAAACGAGATATTTGCTTAAGATACCAGTGTACCGAATTTGAAGTCAATATAAGTCAAATACATCGTTTTCAAAATATCATGTCCATATTTAGAGAAACACACACACTTTTGACCCTATATCTCTGGTCACAATTGACCTACGAATCTGAAGGCAAATGCGTTACAAAAACGCGAAATTTCATATCGAAACTCCTTCGTATCAAAATTCCAATATTACTGCGTTTGTCACTTCCGGTTTGTCACTTCCTGTTAAAAAAATGTTTGAAGTGTTTATCCCTACTGTAGCCTACAGCTACAAATCGATTTTCATGAAACGTTGGTTAAAGGTTTCAATCAATATGAGCAATTTCTTCATTTTTTTTAAGAATGGATAGCTAAAAAATAAACCTTTCTCATATAAAATATGCGATATGTCAATATTTCATGATTGGATGGAGAAAATAAAAATTAATTAAGCGAAGCAAATTTTGTAAAAATTTGCAGGAACAAAACTTAAATGTGGTTGCCACTAATCTGACTTATCCAGCTACTGGCATATTCCTTGATCATATGATGCATTACTTTCCTCAATGATTAAAAACTACACATATAGTTATATGAACGCTCGTTTCTTCGAGCAAGCAATAACGTGTCATCATCAACGAATATTCCACAGCTGGATTAGTGGCAATCACATTTTAGTTTGCTTCGCCAAGTTAGTTTGCTTTGCCAAAAATTTGCTTCGTCCGTTATTTAATTTTTAATGATTTTTCACCCAGATTAAAAAAAAGATTACAAGGTAGTTATTTTCCGTGGGTTCAATGTTGACAGGTTCTCGATTACACCTATCATTTGACGCTTACTTCAACCCACTCTACCATTTTCGGACGGAAATTTCGACAGTTTCCTTTTTATCATATAGCTCTTAGCTCTAGTTCAAATAATTTTAAAAATTTGCTAATCCAAATAAATTTTGATGTAACAAAGTTTAATTTATTCTTTCAAATTGACAGACAGATCTCAAACGTTTGTTTTGATGTTCAGTGGAAACATTTAAAAAAATATTTCTCAAATTACCACTTTTATATGTTGTGCCAAACTAGTTTTTGATGGAAACAATATGTTTCCATCAAAAATAAAATATTTAATGTTTGTCGTTTCGTTGTAAATAGTTTGTCGTTTTACTCACTTTTCTTAATAACGGTGGAATTCAGCTGATGTTTATGGACTTGTTGTTTTAATTTTTGGTATAGCAGGCAATTAGTCGAGGGCATTGGGATATTAGGTGTCAAGAGGTATTAGATAAAGAAGAATTTTGCTTTGATATTAATGATATCTGATAATAAGACAAACAAATCTCATTCTTCAACGGTATTTGGCAACTATTTGCATAATTGCACACAAAACTAAAAAATTAGTATGTTTCTGTTTCAAAATTCAGATTATTATGATCATGTAAAAGCAGCACAATAGTAGCACAGCTACCATTTTTTTAACGATACAATTTAAATGAAAAAAAATCAAATTTAAAAATATTTAAATATTTTACTTACATAACAAAAGTAATATTAATTTTCTATAATTTTTTTAATTTTATAAAAAATAAATTCAAATATCAGTAAACCGACATAAAAAATGACAAAATAAATATTAAATATATATAATAATTTTTTGTAATCACTAAAATTAATTATTCAAAGTGCCCGTTTGATTTTTGTGTTTGTTTTCATTGCCTTTACTAAAAAAAAATTTCATTTGCACATAATTTTAGATGAAAATATGTAAATAAAATTTATCAATTTCTTATTATGAAAGTTTATTATCTCCGTTTTTGGAGAAACCACTCCATTTTTTCTTTGTTTATTATTATTATCAATTACCATTAAATAAATTTCATTTCGCTTCGATTTTGTTATTCGTTAAACATGTGGCTGACATTTCTGTGCATATATGTGCTAAAGCATTTTACGACCCTAGATCGTAATTGGGGGATTTCTTTTACAATTTGATGTTGTAGTATACAAAGGTTTAATTGGGAGAAAGCCTTTAATTGAAATAAATAAGCCACACAAAGTTATGATGTTCAAAGCAACTTTTACAATTTAGTTTTGCGATCGACTTATTGTTTTGCACAAAATTTCAATTATACTTACCGGTAATTTAGAGATATTTGATTAGTGTTTTCTTTAAATGGCATGTAACGATCAGCCCTATTTCGATTCCTGCTCTAAATTAGGAATCAAAACCATCTAAAATACAACTCTATATAAATTCCACTTATTATTCTATTTCAGTTTTTACTCTATAGCAAAATCAAAAGTAAAACCATTGAAAAAAACTCCGGTAATCAATTTATTATACCTTACTCAATGTTGAAAAATGGGTAGTACATATATCATGAAAAAATATGAAATTTTCATCAAATTATGAGTTTGTAATTGTTCAGAATTCATTAAATGTGAAATTGTAGCCCTTGATTTTCATGTTGGTATGGGTATTGATTTTTTGGTTGTTTCTCATTCAACTGGATCTGTAATTTGAGATCATATGATGGAGGTTCTAAATAAATAATGTGCGTAAGGTAGATCAATTTATATTTTAAAAGAAATGCAGATAGAAAATTCTCGCTAATTCGCGATCAAGCCAATCATTAGATTCATTAGTAAATAAATTATCTTAAATCAATTATCAATTAGGATCTATTAATTTTGTTTACATATATCGAGATCAACGCTAATTTTTATATTTTTAAATTGATTTATTTGTTGTTTAATTGTGATATTGAAGTAAGTTATTTATTTATTTTTCATTACATTGAAAAAATTGTTTTGGTGAAAATTGTGTAGTAAAAGCATTTGGTGAAGTAATAATGAAACTGTTTAACACACTTTTTATACACAATGGTAACGGTGATTGCTTCACTCCTCGTCGTTACATGTTTAATGCAAATATTCATTATTTAATGTATTAAATTCGTTCAGACCATGAGGAATACAAGTATTTCAAATCGTAAAATGCATTACAGTCAAAATAATCTAAAATTAAAAATGTGTAGCCTCAATGATTTAATTGATACGGATTGGAAATGTCTTTCCAGAAATATACCATCACCTTCAGTCGATTCCACGCATTATTTAACACCTTTTTCGAACAAAAATTACGAACGGTTTTGATTGGTCCGCAAATAATATTTTTGCCGTATCATTTGCACCTGATCTAGTTTTTATGGGCAACCAACTAGACAAGCTGTTACGTTAAATCGAAATTTGGAGACATTTTAGAGTAGGGTTTTTCTTTTATTATTCATATTTTGTTTGCTGCTAATTGACTTTAACTTTAATTTTTCTTTAATTAATTCTAATTTTATTATATTTGTTTGTTAATGTAATTTGTTTTTAAAGTATATAAGAGATCTCCCCTATCAGGATTCACAAGTGAAAGAACCAGATGTTAATTTTTCATTCATTGTTAATAAAAGTTCAATACTACAGGAACTTAGTCCGCGTTTTAGGAAAATATCTCCCTGCTCGCTAAGGAGAGAAGGAACAATCCGCTCTCGAATAAGGGTGCGGCATTGAGCTTAATATACAACACAAAAACTAAAAAATTTTATACTCCGTAAAACCGGAAAATATCGGTTGATGGAAAACAATTTCCTCTTCTGAGATTCCGTCTGACGGGTTTTTACTGTATTTATATATACACAATTTTGAAAGTCTACCTCTTAAAATCCAGTTACAAAAGTTTGCAATCTTTTTCAAAACTATCTCTTTCGCCTGCTAACGGTTTTTTAAATTTATTATATTTATAACTAATTAGCTTATCAATGTCTTATCAATGTAAAAAATTTCCAATAAAATTATGATTATTGTTTTTATTTACTCAAAACAATGATAGGACTAGTTATTTAATTTTTAAATTTTATTAAAATTTTCTTTTATTTTGTTTCTTTTTAGGTAAGATTTTCTTTCGGTTCATCAACAAATAAATAACAAAGTCTGAGTAGGTAAGGATGTTTTTTATGTAACACAACAAAATGTATTTACGTCACCCACCACACTCTAAATAACTTTAAGATAAAAAAACGTGATTTGCAAATTTTCCAGAACATGAATTTAAATCACATTCATAGAATTTAGGCTTAATTTAGGCTTTCTAATTATCTCGTTTTTGTCTTTTAAATTTATTTCCGCTTCTATATAGTCTATAGAAAAAAATATTTTTGTTTTTCAAGGTTAATACCAAAAAAATGTTAAAAAACTTTTTCCATGAACCAGATGAAAATATTTTTCAAATCGTTTTTCTTTATATTCTTTTGTTTAAATGTTTTCCAAATTTTTTATTATTTCAGGGTTAAACATGGTTTTTGCTTTTTATTATCTCAAATTGTGTACGTGTTAATAAAACTAAATATTTGTTAATAGCTATTTGGAAATTTAACAGAAAACTTAACAATATTTTTAATACTTTGTCAATATACTTTTGTTTAGAAAAATTCAGGTGAAGTATAAATTTGAAACCAGTAAGACATTTGTGAAAATTATAAACAATTCCTTATTTCAATGTAATTGTTATTACAAAAATATTTCAACCGAATCATATCGTCGCTTTAATAATGAAATAGCGTATGCCATATATACGTTGTTTTTATATAATGGGTGCGCTGCATTCCCCATAGGGATGTCTATACAGTGGCGTTTTAACATTTTCCAATTTTTTTATAACTGGGGGTGAAAATTAATATATTGTTAATTAACGTACATGCACCGAAAGAAAAAATCTTGTTTGATTCAAACATGTTGCATTGTTAATCGAAAATTAAGTGAAAATTGGGGAACTAAATACGTTTGTGATTGAATCAACCAACGCTCCGTATTTAAATTAACAATTTAACCGTTGTTGATATATTTTTTTATAAGTATCACAAACATATTTGATTTAACCATGTTTGTAGTTGAGTCAATTATGATTTAATTTTCAATTGACTACAAACGTGGTAAATTAAAAATTAGACTAAAAATAGTGATATTGAATACGTTTGTGATAGAATCAAGCAATACGCCGTATTAAATCTTTTGGTTTGGTACATCTTTGTTATGTTTTTGCTGCTATCGATGTTTGTATGGGCTCGTTTTTTTCGTAAATATAATATTTGAAATTTTTTATATTAGAAGTATGTATTTCGCATCAATCCCGACAAACATTTTTATGCATAAAGCTAGCGTTCGTATATTTACGTTCTAAATAGGAAATGTATGAGTGTGATTTTGTTTGTAAAGGATGCGTCCATTTTTTCGCCATTTTTTTAATGATACAATTTAAAAGACCAAAATTCAGAAATTAAAAATTTAAATATTTGAATGATGTGTTATACTAATTTTCCATAATTTTCTCATTATTATGAAAAATTAAATTAAAATATCGATAAATGGACATGAAACAGACAAATAAAAAATATTAAAAAAATATAATAATTTTTTTAAATCACCAAAATTAATTATAGAAAGGGCCTGTTTCATTAACGATATTTTTGTTATAACATTAACTGAAAAATTTCTTTCGCACCTAATTTTATATGCAAATAATATGAAAATTATTTAAATCAATTAAACACATCTAAATTATTTCCTAAAGTAAAATGTTAAATAAAACCAGCCATGTTAAAATATATAAAAACTTTTTATTTTTCTATTCTTTTGTTTATTATTTTTCTTTATTTTGTTTATTAGTTTCTTTTCTTCTAGTTTTTTATTTTAACAAACACAATAATTTTCAAACAAAAACATGAACAAACTGAACTGAAAAATTTGAACAAGAAAAATTGATCACGCCGTGGTTGATTTAAATAATGAAAATTGTTACGTTTTTTAAAATAAATTGACAATGCTACATTGGTTAAAATAAACACGTTCGTATTAGACGCAAAATCAAACAAGCTTTGTAGTTGATCCTACCAACGTTTTTTTTTTCGGTGTGCAAATTTGAATTCGGTTAAATATTGAAACATCGTAAATGCATGTACGATATTTCAATTCCTACAGAATAATAACTTGGGTAAAATCAGTGTGGTATACTTTACATACATTACGATCGCCACACGAAATGGTAAATCTAAAATATTGTATAAGCATCATTCATTACTACATGATATGCCGGTTCATATAAATAAAAAATTGTAAGAATATTATGCGTTAGTTCAATAATAATTAGTTTTAGGCTTAATCGTACTTCCATGCAAAATGAAATAACCTATATGAAATATGAAATAACGTATAAGGTACCTGATTGACTTTTCACCTCTTTTTAAGTAGAAAAGCCTGCAGGTACCAATGTGAAATTTTAATATGCTGTGGGGAAATTAGTCAAGATTAATTGCTAGAAATTTTTTTTCCAATATCTTTATTCATTCAATAGTGCTGCCGAGTTTACGAAAATCAGAAAATCGAAAAATCTTTAAACCCAATTATCTCGAAACTACACTTTTTCGAATACGTTGTTTCATTATTAAAGCGACGATATCATCAAAATTCATCCTATCCACATTCTCACTCAACAAAAAAAAATCTTTTAATATAATTAATCATTAATTGAAAAGCTTTATATTTATGTATATAAAAAAAAATGAACAAAACTGAACCACCTCCATAATATATAACAAAGATGGACTAAGTTTTTATTTTTTGGTGTCGGATTTAAATCAAAATATGTATACAATAGTTTTTTCCCGGAATAAGCAAATTCTGCTTTTAAACTTTTAATTTTAAATTATAAAATCCAGACAAAACATCACTTTTGTATTCATTATCATCGGTCAATGAGTTTTGTTTTTATTGTTTAATAATAAAATTAGTTGATGGGTGAAACTTAACCAGGCGGGTTAAGAATTTCACAAACCACCCAAAAAGTGCCGATTTGGCAAGAAATATATTCAAAATATTATATTTTTTGCGAAATGTGTTGATAATTGTAAAAAATGTGGTTCATGGTTCATTCTGTATTGAGGTATAGAGTAACGCAAAACTATTAAATTACTTTTGTCGAAGGAAATGTCTCAAAAGTTCAATAGTTTGTCCTTCCGTTCATAAAAGTGAACAGAAACTTTTGATATTTTTGAAAGAAGACTGATGGAGATTCTATTTTTACTTTTTAAGACATGAATAGAAAAATTTCTAACAATTTTAAAATTAGCACGACACAAATTTTAAGCTGGAAAGTCTCTAAGCCCATATCCACCAGTTTCTGCTCCTCTGTGGACTTAAAAAAATTACAAATACATTGAAATGTTTCAGAACTACTTGGAATTTTTGAAATGAAAACTTCTTTAGGCACGTCTTGCGATTTTGTATGGGGAAAAATTTATATATTCGAGTCATCGTTACGTACATATTAAAAGAAAGTGAGATAAATTCTAATAATTTGTTATTTTCTTATTTCTTATTCTCATTTTCTTGATTTATAATTTGTTTTTTTTTCTTTTTATTGAATTTGATTTTTTTTTTCGGTTTATAACAGTGTGTAATTGTGGTATAGTAAGTAAAGATTTTGTTGTATTTTTAAGTAATATAAAAAAAATTGGTTTTTCATATTTGATTTGTGTGTTTTTCTTTATACTTTTTAATAAAGAAAACGCAATTGATGGTACGAATAACCTAAGTATTGTTAAAATTAATCAATGATAATTTTATTCTCGTTCTCTTCATATTTTGCATTTTCTTTTTTAAAATTCATAAAAAGAATTTTAATGGTATTTAATAAAAATTAAAACAAAACAATAAAAAATATACCACTCCAGGAATTAAACTCTCGACCTATAGAACCCCAGTCGAACGCGATATCCATATTGCAATTTGAAACGTTTCGAACGGATAGAGGTATTTTATATTTAAAAATATTTACATGATGCGTGAAAATGATAACTCGAATATATAAATTTTTCCCCATAAAAAATTGCACAGCGTGCCTAAAGAAGTTTTCACTCAACATAGGCCCTAAATTTCTTCACACTCAGAATTGCCACTAGCCACTCAAGCTCTGAAACCGAATAGTTTCATTGAGCTTTTTTGACATAAAGGCTTTTGACACTCAGAATTTATCATAGTCACGAATAATTAGAACTGGAAGTGAAGTCAACAGAGTATTCAGATTTTCAAAAGCTAATTGTGCTTCCAAAGTCTAACTTAGTTTCTCCGGACCTTTCTGATACAGCTCGGTTATAGGATTAAAACACTCGCATAATTAGAGATGAATCTTTGTTTTTTTTTCCTTTATCTCCATTTAGGAGCATAAGGCGTCTACTAGACTGGACCATCTAACTCTGTTGGGGGCAATCGTTTTCAGTTCACCCCATGTGTTGCCAATTTGTTTTGCTCCAGTTAGCGCCGTTTTCTTCCATGTCACGGGTGGTCTTCCAACTCTCCTTTTAGCTTGTGGATTCCACTTTAGGGACATCCTTGTTATATCTTCGGCTGATTTTCTGAGTGTATGTCCTGCCCATCTCCATTTTCTTTGTTGTATCTCGGTCTCAATGTCTAACTGCTATGTCTGCCGCAAAAGTTCGTGGTTACTGATGGTGTTCGGCCAGAAGCATTTGATCAGTCTTCTCAGGCATTTGTTCACAAACACCTGTAGTTGATCTGTGATCTTTCTTGTATGTTTCCACGTTTCACAACCATACAGCAGTACTGACTTGACACATGCATTGAACATTCGTATCTTTGTCTTTCTTGACAGGACGGACGCATGTCAGATCTTGTGAAGCATATTGAACGTATTTCTGGCTTTGTTAATATGCTGACTGATATCTTCTTCAGTCCCGCCTGTTTTTGCTACAGTACAACCAAGATACACAAATTTGTCAACTTCGTCCACTTGTGTATTGTTGATGGTAATTACTAACTGGTGTTATCGTTTTGGTGTTCAATCTCATAGCCTTTGTTTTTCTGATATTAATGTTGAGACCGACTTCATGTGCAAGGGTTGATAGCTTCTGTATTTTCTGCTGCATGTCCGTATGTATGTGTGTAAGTAGACAGATGTCATCTGCGTAGTCTAGATCATTGAGCCGGCTTGTTGTGTTCCATTGGATTCCATTTGGACTTGCATCATCGAGCTTTCTCATGATACTATCTAGTACTATTAGGAATAGCAGCGGGGAAAGAGCCTTGTCTAACTCCTCAGTGGTTGTAGTATTTATCACTTTGCTGTCCTTTGTATTGTATTCTGTTTCCAGCACTCCGATACATGTCTTTGATTAGATCAACTATTTTCTTCGGGACGCCCATTTCACAAAGTGTCTTCCATATCGCGCTTTTGTTGATTGAGTCGAAGGCGCGTTCGAAGTTCATGAAGAGGAAATACAGTGGTGAATTCCATTCGTTTGATTGCTCTATGATGATACGAATTGTGTTGATATGATCCGTAGAGCTTCTTTCTGGTCTAAAGTCTGCTTGTTCATTTCTTAGTTTTAGGTTAATTGATGGAGATTTTCTTTCAAGAATGATCATCGCTAGTATTGTCATTGTTGTGTTGAGAAGAGATATACCTCTCCAATTTTTGCATTCTCTTAGATCACCTTTCTTTAGAATTGTTATGGTTAAACCCTCTTTCCATTTGGTTGGTATTTTACCTTTGTTCCATACATCAGCTAATAGTGGTGTTAGAGCTTCTGCTGTTGTGTTTACATCTGCTTTGGGTAATTCTGCTGATTATCAGCAGATTTGTTATTCTTGAGTTTCTGTATGGCATCTCTAACTTAGCGTTCCGTTGGTGGATGGGTGCTGATAATTTCGTTATAGTTGTCATCCGGAGACTGCAAATTATCTTCATGTTGGTGGCAGTTGTCTTCGAAGTATTCTTTCCATCTATTTAGCTGTTGTTCATGTGTTGTGAGGGTTTGACCAGATTCATCCTTTATTGGTGGAGTGTTTGTGTATTTGTTAGTGACCTTTCTCACGCATTTGTGTAGTGTGCGCATATTTCTATTAGCTGCTGCTGTTTCTGCAGTCTTGAGAATGCTTTCTGTGTATCTTCTGCGATCATTCCTTGCCATCTTTTTGACTTGTTTTGCTGTACTTTCATATTTGCTGCAGGTCTCGGTTGTGTTCTGCTGACACAAGTGCAACTTGAGCTGACGACGCTCTTCAATTTTCTTCCAGGCATCATCGCTAACCCATGGTTTCCGCGATTTGTCTTGGTATCCAAACACATCTGTAGCAGTTTTGACGTAAGCTTCTTTAACATGTTCCCATTTTTCATCAATGCTGGTTGTTTCTTTGTTTGGTAGTTTGAGCTGGAGCGATTCTTTGAAGATGTTATTTGTATTTTTGTCGCTCAATCTATTGATGTTAAATTTCCTCTGACATGACTTGTTGTGTTTTACAGCGGCTGGTTTAATTTTGAATGTTGCAATTACCAGTTGAAGGTCGCTGTCTATGTCTGCTCCTCGCTTTGCTCTGACGTCTTGTAGTAAGGATAGAAACTTCTTATTCACCAGTACGTGATCAATCTGATTCTTGATTCTTCCATTTGGTGATGTCCAAGTGTATTTGTGTATGTTCTTGTGTGGGAGCTTGCTGCCTCCTATGAATAGTTGATTTGTGACACAACAATCGATGAGCCTGTCTCCATTATTGTAACGTGTTGATTCTAGTGCATGTTTGCCCATGACTGATTCCATTCCGGTGTTGTCGGTTCCAATTTTGGCATCGAAATCCCCTTGTATTATTTTTATGTCATTTCGGTGTGCACTAGCCAGTGTTGCTTGGAGCTGTTCGCAGAATTCATCTTTTGTCGCATCATCAGCTTCTTCGATAGGTGCATAGCACTGTATGATCGGTGTATTTCTAATTTTCGATTGGAATCTTGCTGTTATTATTCTGCTACTGATTGGTTTATATTCGAGAAGTGCTTTCTTTGCGTTAGGTGTTGTTAATATTGCTACGCTTTGTTCATGTGTGTTGGATTTACCAGAGAACATCTTGTAATTCCCTTTACTTGTTGTTAGCTCTCCGCTGTTTTTCCATCTTACCTCACTGAGTCTTAGTATCTCGATGTTATATTCTTCCATTACTTTCTCAACTTGTGTTAACCTCAATGTTTCTATGAGAGTTCTGACATTCCAGTTTTCTACTCGTGTCCGGGTACGGTAGCCAAGGGTCGATATTTGATTATTCCGGTTTTGGTTTGTTTTGTTTTTTCTAGTGTACGTTTCTTTAATCATTTCAATTTCGGATTCACTTTCGGATTAACGGGTGATTGGGCCATCGAATCCTAGCCAGTTTTCAGGGCTGCTGGATAAGGTATACAGTATACTGGCATACCGTGGGCGATATATTCCTGCTTCAATATGATGCAATCATATTTCCATATTTTTTTTTCTGATGAAGTTCCCAAGCGGTCACCCGTTTAAGTTATAGACCTTCCCAGTGTTGCTTAGCTTCCTTGTAAGTGATGTTGTCGTCTTAGCCACTTCTCCATCTCGCCCACTGAATCTTTGGTACCATTCCGCTTTTCCCAGAAGACGACGCACCTGTTTTACAGCAGTTGCCACTGGATATTCAGCAACAGCTCGTACCTTTTCATGATCAGTTCTAAGGCCTTTTTCACCAACAAGAAAACCTGAATAGCGTACCCGTACGTAAATAGCGAATAAATTTTCTTCCACTTAGGTGTATGGTCAACACAGCTGCTTTTAACATTTTAAACACTTTTGATAGCATAGTTCCAAATGAATGCTTCTGGAACGTTAAAGTGATTATCAATAAGTCATGAAAATAGACAAAAACATGCTTATAATACTGGTGAGGAATCAGCCAACATTTCACAGCCCAAAATACATAACCTTGAACTGATACAATGGATTCGCAGTCTTGGATCAGATTAAAAATTATTTTATTTAACAAAAAATGTCGTTTCACAATACCGGATCAAAATTTTTAATCCAGTGTTTTGATATTGATGTCAGTGTACTGATATTAAAACCGGTATTGACTTATACTCGAACCAACGATCTTTGGGCATAAATATGTCGGGAGCGTTAACACACTCAAAGAAAATATTTGGTCACCGCTAGTTCTTTTGTTTTAACCGAAATTCTCCCGTCACAGTTCATTCGTTTCACCGAAAGAAAAAATCTTAGTTGATTCAAACATGTTGCATTGTTAATCGAGCATTAAGTGAAAATTGGGGAATTAAATACGTTTGTGATAGAATCAACCAACGCTCCGGATTTAAATTAACAATTTAACCGTTGTTGATATATTTTTTTATAAGTATCACAAACATATTTGATATAACCATGTTTGTAGTTGAGTCAACTATGATTTCATTTTCGAGCAACAATGCCGTGGTTGATTTAATTTTCAATTGACTACAAACGTGGTAAATTAAAAATTAGACTAAAAATAGTGACATTGAATACGTTTGTGATAGAATCAAGCAATACTCCGTATTAAATCTATTGGTTTGGTACATCTTTGTTTTGTTTTTGCAGCTATCGATGTTTGTATGGGTATCTTTTTTTATATCGTAAATATAATATTTGAAGTTTTTTATATTAGAAGTATGTATTTCGCATCAAACCCGACAAATATTTTTATGCATAAAGATAGCGTTCGTATATTTACGTTCTGAAGAGGAAATTTATGAGTGTGATTTTGTTTGTAAAGGATGCGTCCATTTCTTCGCCATTTTTTTAATGATACAATTTAAAACACCAAAATTCAGAAATCAAAAAATTTAAATATTTGAATTATGTGTAGAAAATATTACTAATTTTCTCATTATTATGAAAAATTAAATTAAAATATCGATAAATCGACATGAAGCAAGACAAATAAAAAATATTAAATATAATTTTTTTAAATCACTAAAACTAATTATGGAAATGGCCTATTAATTTAACAAGATTTTTGATATTATATTCATATAATTAAAAATCATAATATTAAAATTATTCAATTGTATTCATATAATTATATGAATTTTAATATTATGAATATAATTATATTCATATAATTATATTCATAATATTAAAATTATTCAATTCAATTAAACGTATGCAAATTATTTCCAAAAATGTTAAATAAAACCAGCCATGTAAGAATATATAAAAAAACTTTTTATTTTTCTATTCTTTTGTTTGTTATTATTATCATTAAACGAATTTTGTTTCTCCTCGTTTTTTTATTTTAACAAACACAATAATTCTCAAACAAAAACATGAATAAACTACTTAATTCAACTATGATTTGTGATTGTTTGAACCAGGAAATTGATCACGCCGTTGATGATTTAGATAATGAAAATTGTTCCTTTTTTTAACATAAATTGACAATACTACTTACATTGGTTAAAATAACCACGTTCATATTAGATGCAAAATCAAATAAGCTTTATAGTTGATTCTACCAACGTTTTTTTTCGGTGTTGTCTTGACTTCAAAAACAAAATATGAAGACAGAACAATTCCACATTAGGTGTGAGCATGCCATCACAGATTCAGCTGACGTAAAACAGATTGTAGTGACCGAATCTGTTTTACTCGGCAATATACTACATATACCAACATATAAGAAAGCAATTCAGCTTAAAAAAAGAATTTCCACATAATATTTTTTTAAACCAAACTGTAACTATTTATTATACTCGCTAAAATTCTTTTATGCTTAATTTTAGCTAAAAAATAAATTGTCATGTAAAATAAGTTTTTTTATTTTTGTTTTGAATGTCATATCTGTCAAATTTTTGGTAATAATATATAATACTTGCTACGTATCCAAGTTGATACGTTGCAAATCAACCTATCAAATTTTTGATACGTTCTTTTTTGATAATTGTTGATATCGACCATAGTCGCCCTAATAAGTATAGTATGTTGGTTGCTATTTGATTCCGGTGTAAACTCGGTATAAGTCCAATTCAAAACAAAAACAATTTGTTGGTTGCAGTTGAATCTTTTAATTTGAACTTATAATATCAAAAAATAATAAATTATTTTCAATCAGGTATAAGTATAAGCCAGGTATTTGCAGCATGTAACACGATTAATATGAACAAAAAAATCAACCAGTTGACGAATTAAATTTGTTAACCTTCAAAATAACCTTCCTTCTTTCTCAAACCGCCCACCAACAACAAACCTCCTAAAAAATTCCTTCATTTAATAATTAATGAATGCATTTTAACGTAAACAAAATAAATTAAATCAAATTCGTTATATTTATATAAAAAAAAATCAAGTGTAATTGAACTTAGGAAACATATAAATTTGCACAGTTTCTTTGTTTTTTTTTATTATTAAAATAAAATTATTATTTTGTAGTGTTGAGTTGATTCAATGCGATATGCAATTTCTCTTCAAATTACAGGAAGATATTGAAATATAATAAATTAAAGTTGAATGATCGATTTTTATTTCGCATGTTCTGTTTCGGTAAATGTAAATAAAAATAAATTAAATTATATTAATTTATTTTTATGAGTAATGTTAAAACTTGTCACATATTTTTGGTTTGTTTTTTTTAATACAAACAAAAAAATAACTGTGACTAACATTTTTGAAATGAACTTTTCGATTGTGTGTTTTGGGTCTGGAATGAAAATGCTATCCAAAGCTAAAACTTAGAAATGTCTGTTTAGTTTGTTTTTTTTTTTATGTTTGATTTTCATTTAATAAAATTATAATATGAGATAGCTGATAGAGACATAAGCGTGTTCCACTTTTAAGTGTTTGTTTTTACTCAAAATTTTTACAACTTGAATGTTACGGTGCGATGCGAGTTCCAAAATGCATGTTTAGTCCGATAAAAAATATAAAAATTTTTCTTAAACTTATTATTTAATCTATTATTTCGTAAAATTTTTAAATATCGAAAACGTAAATCTAATAAAATGAATGAAGAGAGGTAAAAAAATCGTGCTAGTAAATCTGTCATATTCAATTAATCTTTTCTCCATTTTCAATTTTTAGGTAGATTTCATATAAAAATCTACCTATTGCAATGGGCTTCATCTCGGAATTTCGGAAAAATGTTGATGCCAAACGACTATTTGTGATAAGCGGAGATAGAAAAACAAAAAAAAAAAAAATTATATATATATATATATATATATATATATATATATATATATATATATATATATATATATATATATATATATATATATATATATATATATATATATATATATATATATATATATATATATATATAACGATATGAGGTATAACGGAATTTAGCGGCACTCTCACGGTCGCATTTTTCGACCTACACCAAAATAATTTTCTGTGCATGTTTCGGCAAATAATGTCTTGGACAAGTTCGTGAACTGGCCATATCCGGGTACCGGTTGAGCGGCTAGAGCCTAAAAAGTCGAATAATCTAGGGCGCTATAACTTCCGTTTGAATAATAATATTTTAATAAAATTTAAAAATATTGAATATTTGAACCTTTTTTTATCATTTTTATCCAGATGACCACTTTGGCGTTTCAGGTTCCTCAAAAATCAGCTGTTTTAAAAATTTACTAAACTTTGCTGCCCTTGATCTAGCTGAAATGGCCAAGCTCATAGTTGAAAACTTTTTTTCACGTACTTAAAATATAAATCTTTCCAAAATTTTCAAAAATAATAGTTTAAGTCTAACGGTTGAGACCCTACGGCTGTTGAAATGAAAACAAACGCAAAAAGCAATGCTTTCATCATGTTTCAATTTATGTTATTTAAATTCATCTTAGCTTTTAAACATACTTTTCAACTATAGCCTCAAAAAATTTCAGCTTTCTAACCCAAAAGGTTCCATTTTTATAAGCATTATAATGCAACCCTTACAAGAAAAATATCAACCCATTTAATACCATAGAAAAATTATCAAAATCTCTTTTGTTTTTATTTTTTTTACTAAGTAACCGTTTGAAAAAAGATTAAATAAGAACAAAAAACACAACTACAAAAGATGATTTTGAAATAAAATTGTTTGATAATGTTTGATTATAAATTATGTGTGATGGTATAATTGTAGTTGTGACGTAGTTCATTTGATCTTTGGTGGATTTAGTATGTTATTAGAAGTAGTTTAAACCAACGGAAATAAAACTGTTCCGAAATTGTATTGATGAAGTTAGTTCGGATAATTTATTTAATTTGGTTCGATAATTTTTTTGAATTATTCTGTTTCTACTTATATTTCCTATTTAAACTAATCTGACTTATCTAATTTTATTTGGACACAAAACCGTCTGACCCCGAAATCTACCTATTTCTAGCGGATATACCTGCCGCTGGGATTTTTTTATTTACTACCACAAACTTTTTTATTAAATTTTAATTTAAAAACAATTCTAAATTTAAAATGCCAAAAAAAATTAAACGTTTTCTTCATAGTTGTGCTAAGTTTTGTAAAATGAATGACAATAATTACGAGAGTAATTAAAATTTGTTGAACTATTTCTGTTGTATATAGTACCTGTTGTATAACCGTTTGTATCTGGTATTAACTAAAAATTAGTAAAATTGACAACACGTTCTGAACGATTGACATTAATTTTATTTAATACAAAAAGTTGATTTTAATGAGTTCAAACTGTGAAATACATAAAAAAACAATTCATGGACTTAGCAGACGCATAATATAAGTAACACACTGTTCCCGGATAGTTATTAAGGCAATGTTTTTTTTTTGGTTGACTTCGTTCTATTCCGTCTTCTTGCTGGCTGGACTCTTCCTGTTTGATCTTGGGTTATGATTTAGTTGCATTATTAAGGCAAGGATGGTAGTTGTGTTGACTATGACGTCACTAGGATGCTGCCACTTTTATACTACCGAGTGTAGCCCTCCTCGGTAGTTCATGCACGACGCTAGGTATACCTGAACATTGGAATTTAAATGGGATCCATCCTAGGGGGATCTTCATCATCAACGTACGTGGTTCGATGAACGATTAGAATTGTCAAGAAAAATGTTTAAAAAATAACAGGCTTGAGTATAAAAGGCATGACTTTAGACTTTCCTTGCAACTTCCTATGAAAGAATTTCAAAGAACTAGGTTCATTGATCAATTAAGCTTATTGTCAAAAGATTCATTTCATAATTTATGTTTAAATTCTGAATCTGTCTATTAAGAACTGCATCTTATTAACGTCAGTCAGGCGTGCTTTCCCATTTACCTTTTCAATTTTATTTTGTGGAGCGCAACCAGTATCAAGATGTGTTTTTTCGCATAATATTTTCACCTCACCTTCATGCTTTATGAGAAAATTAACCGTGGGTTGTGTTAGTCCCTGGTCTGACGACCACAAAAACCGAAAAGAAGGAGATCATCACAGACACGCCAATACAATTACCATAATCGGATCCAACTTTTCATGTCCTCATGCCTTCATGAAAAATCAATAAGTCATCTTGACCACTTACACTAAGCAATGATCTATGATATAATAATAATAAGCAATAATAAGCATGATATGAATTTCATGGCTGAGCCAATAGACCAGGCGATTGTTGTATAGGTAAAAATTGATGATATAATAATAATAATTGACAATTATTCCAAATGATGTCCCCATAGACTAGACGATTGTGTTATGTAAAAGTTGATGAAATAATAACAATTAACAAGCTTTCAAATGATGTGCCAATTGTACAGGCGATGGTGGAATATTATCGAAAATGTAGAAAAAAAATTGCTTCTCCATGGTCGTGGTTAGTTTTATTGAATTACTTGATTGGATTTCGAGACTTGAAAATTACAATCAAAATTAATGTTGATTACTATACAGATCAATATGCAGTTATGGTACGATATTATGTGAGAAATTATCATCGAGCAAACAAACCAAACATTAAGCGTGTTGGTTTTCTTATAACAACTTCTCTTCTTCAATGTCACAGGGGACCACAAGTTACTATTAAATCTTTCTGTTATAATTTAAATATGAAATCCTTCCGAGTACACATATTTCATTTATATTTAAGGTCAAACTTATAACCTTTCCTAACCTCAATCACTTTTATTATTATCCCTAACGTTATTGCCACTTTTATTTTATTTTAGACAAATATTTAACTCGACAACGGCTTGTAAGTCCGGTTTTCGAATGCCACAAAATATGATGCAGACGGGTTTAAATTATGTTACTAAAGTGACATTGATATTGGTACATAAAACACCATTGACTATGTTTGTTTCAATTATTCTTTTTTTCTCCTTTTAATTTAACTACACCCTAATCTAATTTAAAGTAAAATTTTTCTACTCAACAAAGTCATATTGCAGCTAGCAATTAAACTATATAAATTTTAACAACAAAAAAAATCACTAAATTATTCTAATTGGATTTAATTACGCAAAAACAATAACCTTGTGTAGCTTTCTCAGACATTCACCAACTGACTTGTCACGGACATTAGTTCAAGTTTTTAAAAAAAATCATATCAAAACCGAGACAGCAATAGAAGAAAATAAAACTATTAGAACGAGGGTTGAGAAATATAAGGGAAAAAAGACGATAAGTTATATCGATAGTGTTGATTCATGCAAAATAAAAAAATAATTTCCAGACAAGTTAATTAGTTCAGGGACAACAACTTCGTAACGAAAGTTTACATTAATGTGTTTCCAAAACCCATTCCTGTGGAAAAATATTGGTTGCAGGTCAACCCAAATTATATTTCCAAAATCACTAACAACCTGTAGAGTCTTCCATTGACACTTTGTAAAATATAGTATTAATTTATTTTACTATATTAAATTATAACACACCAAAGATGAACATGATCGAAAGATATGACGATCATACATACAATAATCATTAAATCACATGCTCTTCCAAATCATTACTTGATGCCCCATAATAAAACTGTGATGTCATTAAAAATGTTTACTGTTGTGTTTCGCAATGTTAAAAATTTCCCAAATATTACTTCATACAAATCTTTTTCACGTTCAAATAAATCTATCACGTTCAAATATTGACGACGAGCTCAATTTGTATGCACTAATTTACAATTTAAGCTTAACGTATTATTTTATACTACTTCTCGTTTACTTTCATGCGAAGAACATTTGAAGAAAATAACTTTTTTCACCATTTCAAAATGGTGAAACACACTTGCTTACATCCAATTCATAATCAATCGGACAAAATGTAACGGACAAAATGTTACGCCACCATCAATTTATTTTTTTACGTTTTCTTTACGTTTCTAATTAAATTAATTTTACTAACTTAATTGGAAAATTTTTAGTTAAACGATAGAGATTAAACACTTGCTAAAATTTTCTATCTTTTGTTTCCTTTTATATACCTTGGTCACTCTTACGCTCAATACAATAATTCCATCATAGGAATTCAAAATTATCATACTACAAAATAAAATCAATCCATAACACGAAAATTAAAAACTAAATATTAAACAACCAAAGTTCATTGAAAGCTAACACATTCTTTCATAACATTTGCCCAAGATCCAATTTATTTTACCAATCAAAAAAAATGAATTAGAAATCAAAATGAAATTGTTAGGTGTATTCAGACTTAGAAATATGTATTAAACCTTGTGTGACGCTACGAATCCATCAACTTGCAATTTCATGAGCATAAAAATATTTAATTTATAAAATGTATTAACTCACACAAAAATATTTAAAGTAATGTATGAGAAAATAAAATAAAATTTTAAATTTAAAATTTCTTTCTAAACAATTAACAATCTGTATAAAAATTCCAAATTCAAAGAAAAACCTAAACTAGAAGAATGCTATGTCATTTATCAAATAAATTGTGATTCCTGTGATAAATTTTATATAAGCCAGACAGGTAGAAAATTTATCAACAGATTTCCGGAACATTTACCTAAAAGACAATACATTCTTAATTGAAATCAATTTTTGCTCAACATCTAATCAATAAAAATCATTCATATACAAGTTTTGAAAATAATTTCAAAGTTTTACATTTTTATAACAAAGGTCCTCGCATGAATTCAATGGAAGAGTTAAAGCTATTAAGAAGTTTTTTAATTTTGAATGAACAACTATCATTTAGTTCTAATATTTATACAATTTTATTATAAATGAATACTTTTCTTTATTGTTTTTTGTTCTTGTCACATTTTATAAATTTTAATCTTTTCATTTTTGTTTTGAGTTTTTATGTTTGTTTTAGTATGCATTATTTTAGAAACGAACTAATTTTTTAAATAATATTGTCATAAATATTAATTTCATCACTGAGGATAGATTTCTATATCTGAAACGCGTAAATATGTAAAATAAATATTATAGTTAAATTATTAAATTTAATAATTGATTAATATGAGAAAATATTTATGGGTTTGTAGATTGACTTTTTTCACTTCTTGTTTTTGTGTTTGATTTTGATTCCCAATATAGAGTGTGAGTTGAAATGAGGCCGGTCGTTACACTCCAATATGATTAAAACGTGCTATTGCGATTTATGCATAGCCTTTTATAAAAATTGCTTTTAAGTGTCCGAATCATCAACTGTCTGCAGTCTGAGTCTTTAACTTTAATGCTTAATAACAATTTTTCGAAAATTCCAATTTATAGCACGGCTATTTATCTTCTGAATACGCTAATTTAATTTTTAACCTAAATTTGCTCTCATAAATCAACGAACTACAGATTGTCGAAGACACTACATTTTGAAACACCTGAAAAATCGCAAGGGTAAGATGATTTGGAAGACAAGGTGTTTAACGGGTACGTAATGGGGTTTCCTGAGCCATCTAGACCTCGCCACATGTTATCTACGACCTTCGAATCTCTACAACTTTTACTAAAAACATATTTCCTGATTACCTGGTTTACCGAAGAAAGCTCTTAGGCTTGCTTAATTTCCAACAGTATCAGCCAAGGCCTCACTAATCAGGTAGATCTAACTATCTGATAAGAAAGCTCATGTGAACCTAAATCAAACATTTAATAATACAAGTTAGCATGACTAGATACTTTTTTTATGCGACAATTTGAAACCCAAATCTTATTATGCCGAGTTTCAAGTATGTCTGCTAGAGCTTCAACCATTTGTTTCGTGCAACAACAATATTCAAAACAAATTGAGTGTTGATTTCCAGGACAAACATATGACTCTTCATTTCGGTAGTTAGACTCAAGCTCTCAAGCTCGGCAAGCTCTCAATTTATTTTCTGTTATCATATTCTAATTACTAAGAACCCTTTGAAAATCGACTATGCCATCTGAGCTCAAATTCAAAGGCTGCTTTTCTAACTGTAATTCCCTTAAGAGAGAACTGCAGAAGTGCTATATATAATCGGCAGCAAAAGGGAACATATATGTATACCAACGTTGTGTTTACACTAAAGGAGTGGATTTGTGTCTATCCAAAGGAGGATTAATCTACCCTTTCCTTACATTACGTAGCTTATTTCAACATATTAAATGAATTAAATCTTAGCCTACAAAACATAACGTCAATCCAATTATCAGACTAAATTCTCTTTCCACCAAACTATCCATTCCTGTATCCTACACCAATATTAAACTTCAAATAACCTTCACATGTTAAATCTCACATAAAATAAAAATAAAAACCAAAATCGCATAAATAAAAATTCGGTGAAACATTCAAACATTTATCCATTGATTTCTCAACATTTATACAAAATAAAATCGCATCACAATTAATTTATTTTTTGCTATTACAAAAACAAACACAATAAAAAATTACCAACTTGCATTTAGACGGTTAGACGGTTTTTTAACAAAAAAAAACGAAAACAAAAAAATCAACGTAGAAAATACAAACAAAAAACCTTGAAGAATTTACAAAACCAACCAAAAAAAAACAAAATTAATTTATTTTATTTATATTTTATTGTTATTAACATAAAAAACATATATGCACGAGCTTTGTGTAGATTTTTAAGCTTCCGTTTTTTTTATTAATGTTTATGTTTTGAACGTTTTGATTCGGTTAAACCACACAAAAAAAGTTCTAGAATTTTTGTGTTTTCGTTTGAACCCACAGTTAAACTAAAACGCTCTAAATTGCACCTTAATCCCCAAAAAAGCGTGTAACGTGTAACTCCATAAATTTTAAGTTTTCAAATATTTTGCAATCGCAAATAAAAAACACAAAGGAAGAACTAAAACCAACACTGCAAAATATTATAACAAAAAATAAATAATTTAAAATTATTATAGTAAAAAAAATGAAAATTAAAAGAACACAAACTTTATGTATTTTGATGAATTTTTTTTCTTCTCTTATTCGTAAAGAGGAAGAAAGCAATTATTTAAGTCTGCGGATTTGACTTCTTCTTCAAAATCATCAACTTTTCGTAATCCAACAAAATGAAGATCGGTTGTTAACTTGTTATGTGGTTGGTGCCGACGAATATGTGTCCTCACTTCTCAGGCCCGATATATTGAATAAAAGCTGTCAATTCTATTCTAAACATAACTTTTTAAAAAAATCCAGTTTTTAAAATGTCCTAATAATGATTACCTCAACATATGATAAACGTGAACGGTGTAACATAACATATCAACTAACCTTCATACGAAAATATAAGATGAATACATTTACACAATTTAGTATTAAAAATAAATTGATCGTCAAAAAACATAAGATGATCGTAATAATAAAAAATTATATTTATATAAAATATTTTAAGGTTGATTGTTTACCGTCATATGTTTGTTATATTATTTTAAGAGTTGAATGAAGCAATAATCATAAAACTATTTATATTTATTAAAATTGTCATCAAAATAAAAATAAAATACTTTAATAAGAGCAAATCGTATATAAATGCGATGACACAAAAGTGTTTTTGTTATTTATTTTGCAAACAAAAATTAAAACTATTTTTGGAATATTATGATTAATAAGTCTTTAATGTATCCGGAAATGTAGTGGAATTTTTTAGTGCAAAAATTATTTATAAGAAAATTTAAAGGAGAAGTGATCCTTCTCTAGACAGTTGAGTAGAAACGCATTAATACAGCAGCAATTGGAGTTAATATATTAGAGAAAATACAAGCAAATTAAACACATCAAAAATTTTCTATTTAAAATACTTAAAAGTTTAAACATATTCTTATTATCAAATGCATTATGATTACATTTCAAATTCAAATTCTGCTCTTACACAATTAACCAGTTGAGTATTACATTCGGCAGCTATATGTAATATAGCTCCACATTTGTAACATATTTTATTTGCAACTTTACAGTTTTTACTATTATGATTGAAACCTAAGCACTTATAACATTTTCTAACGAAAGTAAATGTAGAACCTCTGGCAATACAACTGTTCCACCCTAAATATATTCTTTATAACATCATGGTAATTGGTAGCTATCTACATCTAGTTCAATTATAATAAAAAAACTACTCATATTTTATTTTCCCAAAATGCCTTGATTTCTAAACTGGGGCCCTATTCCCGAACACATAAATGTCATCACAATATAGTAAATTTCGTATTATGTAACACCAATTTGGTGAAAATTCAACACAATATTGTGAATCTGACAAGAACAATATAGTGACTGTCAAAATCACAATTTTGCTTTGTTTTGTGTGTTGACTTTTTTATACAAATTTCATCGATTGGCGTAAAAATTAATTTATAACGCAAAATTAAGTCTTTGATAATATTAAATAATCATATTTTTATATACATATTTATTTATTAAATATATTTTTATTTTATTTTGCATCTTTTAAGATTAAAAAAGTTAGTTGTCAAAAGTACGAATCTAGTACCAAAAATCTGTTATAATTTTGTAAAAATTTGTTATAATTTGTTTGACACAAACATGAGTTACAGAATACCATTTTTAAACAAAGTTGTTAAGAATTTTGGTGAAATTGACAATATTGTCGATTGACATATATGTGCTCGGGAATAGGGCCCCTGCTGTCTTGCAATATATTATTCTGCTTTCTTAATTTCTCCACAATATCTTGTTTTTCCATTTTTCGTTTACCGTCAATTTTATTCTCGGATTTTTTCGGTTACTTACTAATATATCATAATTCTCCTTCAGGCTTTTATCTACTTCATTCTTCAAATTTGTTTGATCGAGGTCAAGCTACAACAACCGTTCCATTATGAGCTTTCCTATCTGACTTAACTCTTGCTCCAACTTTTCCTGGATTTTATGCGTTTTCCAAATCCACTTTAGTGATGTCTGGACTTTGACTCTTATTAGGTATTATCTAAATAGTTGGTGGTTTCTTCACAACATTCGCATATGAAGTTTTATATCTATCCAAAATATCTTAGGTTCGAAACAATTTCCTCGTTTGGCTTTTGCACCCTATCCAGTAACTCTCCTAACCTTTTAATCTCTACCTCATGTCCTTGAATTTGTTTTGTTGGAAAGTCAAAGGATTTTATTTTGGTCAGGCGAAAGTCAAGGGATTTTCGACATGGGAAAGTCAGGGAATTCTGGAAAGTCAGGGGATTTTATTTTGGTCAGGGAAAGTCATGGAACTTTTATTATTTTCTGGAAAGTTTTTATTTTAACAAAAACTTTTTGATAAAAATTATATTTCAATTTCATACATAGAAAAAAATAAAGTCGCATTTTCATCTAATTTAAATTATATGAGTTGAAAATGTAAGATTCATACAAAGTTTTCTAAAATTTTACTAAAAAGTTTTAATGTTTCAAACATTTAGTTTCGTTAAAACTCATACTTCAAATGAAGTAATTGACTAAGGTGACTTATCATTTTATCTTTGGCAAATTCATTTACAACTTGTAAATATCTATTTCAAACAATGGTATTCCTTATTTCATTCTATACAACTTTATGATAGTTACACTTTTAAATCATTCAATGATTCATTAAATTCATTAGGTATTTCGTCTAATCTGTTTACAGTTAAATGTTTACAAACAAATAAATAAAAATCTTTCTTTTGCACACTTGACAACATTTTTTTGACAAACTTCTAATGCAATAATCTAGTTTTTGATCTCACATACCAATCCCTACATTCAAAATTTCTCCAAATGCAATGTTCCTACTCGTAATAACTTAAAATGATCGTTTTTAAGCAAAAACTTTACTAATTTTCTTGTTTTGACACACTTGCCGATTTTTTGACACACTTCCGGTACAGTTATCAAACACATCGTCCTTTTGCACCTGTCCATAGAGTATAGCTATTTTTTAGAGACCAAAATTTTTAGGCAATGACTGACGGCCGGCAGACAGACATACATTTTTTTTTTCGCTTTTTTAGAATCAGTAGGTCCGTCGGACTCGGAACTCAGAACTTCAGAATTACTTCGGTCTGAAAGACCTAAGTATTACATTCATGAGCCAAATGTGAAATTCTTACCCCCACTTTTTTGGCATTTCTCGACGTTATAGGACGGCCGGCCGTCATTATCAACGAAATCTAGAAAACCGGTGTGCTGGAGGGATTCTAAAAATAGGTATAATCAAGCGACAGGTCCGAAAGGAAGCTGTGTTCGATATCTGTACCGGAAGTGTGTCAAAAAAATCATTAAGTGTGTCAAAAATAGCAAATTTTCATATTTTTGGCTTAAAAACGTTCATTTTAAGTTTACGAGTAGGAACATTGAATTTTGAGAATTCTTGATGGTAGAGATTGGTATGTGAGATCAAAAACTAAATTATTGCATTAGAAGTTTGTCAAAAAAATGTTGTCAGGTGTGTCAAAAGATAGATTTGTTATTATTTTTTTACCTAATTTTTTGGAAAAAAATAAAATTAATTATTTGTATGACATGAAATTTTATTATTACTATAGAGAATTATGGTATTATAAGATTGTCAAAAAAAGTTTTCAAGGGTGTCAAAAGATAGATTTTAATTTATTTTTTTACCAATTTTTTGGAAAAAATAAAATTTATTATTTGTATGATATGAAATTTTATTTTTACTATGGGAAGAATTAGAATTATGACATTATAAGTTTGTCAAAAAAATAATGTCAAGTGCGTCAAAAAATGATTTCAAATTTAGTTGTTTTTATGACGTAAATTTAATTGAACATGAAATTGGAAATGGAAATTTTTGAATTTGTTATAGTTTTTGAAAAATTTTTGAAATTCTGAAAAAAAATAGTATATTTGATTTTGTTATAATTTTAGCAATATTTTTAGAATTATGGAAAAAGTTTGAATTTTTAAGAATTTTTGGAATATTATTGAAATTTAGAAAAAGTTTAAATATTTGATTTTATTCTAATTTTTGAAATATTTTTGGAATTTTGAAAAAAGTTTCAATTTTTGATTTTGTTATAATTTTTGCCATATTTTTAGAATTTTGAAAAATATAGAATTTTTGAATTTTATATATATTTTTAGAATTTTGAAAAAAGTTTCAATTTTTTGATTTTGTAAGAATTTTTGGAATATTTTTGGAATTTTGAAAAAAGTTTCAATTTTTGATTTTGTTATAATTTTATGCAATATTTTTAGAATTTTTGAAAAAAATTTTAATCTTTGATTTTGTAATAATTTTTGGAATATTTTTAGAATTTTGAAAAAAGTTTGATTTTATTTAATTTTAAAAATATTTTTGGAATTTTGAAAGAAATATGAATTTGTGATTTTGTAGTATTTTCTCGAAACGCTAAATGGAGAGGTTTTTGAGTAGTTTGCTGAGTGTATCATCTTTTCACTAAATTATGTTAATTTATGATCTGTTATAATTTTCCGGCATCGTATTGATGTTTCGTGTTAGTTTTGTAATAAATAGACCAGAGTAGAAGCCTTTAAAAATAATAAAAAGTGAAAAAAACAATAGTAGGATGAAACCCATTGGAAAAGGAGGAGAATATTATAAAAATGAAAGGAAAAATAATTTACGTGCGATCTGAGGTCGGGAAGGGGAAGGGGTGAGTTTTTAAGGATAAAAAACGGCTTATCTCGATCTCGGGCAAAACTAAAAGTCCTATGGAAAAAAGTATAATGGCAAAGTTGTAGGTAGTAAAAAGATCTAAAACTTATATTAACACTTTTTTCACATAAGATAAAAAAGTTTTAATATAAGTTTTAGATCTTTTTATTACCAACAAATTTGCCATTATACTTTTTTCCATAGGACTTTTAGTTTTGCCGGAAATCGAGATAAACCGTTTTTACCCTTAAAAACTCACTCCTTCCCCTTCCTGACCTCAGATCGCCCGTAAATTATTTTTCCTTTCATTTTTATAATATTCTCCTCCTTTTCTAATGGGTTTCATCCTACTATTATTTTTTTGTTTTCAAAAATTATCGACCCTGGTCTAAAAGTTCTAAACAGATAAAAAATACTTTAACAAAGAGTTATGTTTGATATACATCGCTGCCCAAAACTAAAAACCATGTCCTCTTAAAAGTTTTTTGCCGAAAATTATATCAAAATCCTTAACCCAGACCGAAGTCTTGATATCTCAGAGCCCTGAGATTTCAGCCCCTCCATATTTTTTAAATTAAAATGATTAGAATTATTCTGGGTTTCAGATTTTTCAGCATTCCAAGCAACTATTATAGTATGCAAATTTTTGTTTAAAGTGGAAAATAAATGCCTGTAAATGCAAATAAACAAAAAAAAATTATCAAATTAATTAAATAGTAATTGCGTTTTTGTTTTTAAAGAGTATAGAGAAAAACACACAAATTAAATATGACAAAACAATTTTTTTTATTTTTCTTAAAATACAACAAAAATTTTACTTACTTTACCACACTTACACTGTTATTCTGCGTTTTTTCTTAATGTTTTACTTGTTTCTCCTTTATACAATCTATCTAATGTTATATTTTGAACTTTGTTATATTTATGATGCTCTAAAATTTTATGAAACGTTCAAATTAATATTTTTTCGTCTTTGTACAAAGAAACCCCTTTGCATTCTGTCGTTATGACAAAGTGCGATCTCAACAATTACTAATCAGGCTCTAACCAACTGACAAGAGAAGTAAAAGAATATTGCCCGGGCACCAGTTTGATGCACCGGATTAATTCGATTAATGTAAGAGAGGAAATTAAAAAAAAACAATGAGATCAGCAACAGTGCGAAGAAGTTGAAAAACTTCAAGATTTGCTGTTAAATTTCGATCACGTACAAATTGTATAACATGCTTTGAATAAATTCTAAATAGAGATACTTCATACAGTGACGCATATAGATCTTATAAATATTGTGTCATTAATGTAGAGTGAAATGTTTTTTACATCTATGGAGGAGCCTGACTTTTGCACATGCTCTTTGTTATTGCTATTAAATGATGGTTTTATAGTAAGTCATCGGCAATGGTGACTCCCAATATATTTTGAATAGGACTGGGAGTATAGCTGTTGGTCTTAGATTTGAAATATTCAATTTCGTTCGTTTTTTGTGGATCGACTGATATTGGGCTTCTTCTAGCATGAAGAAAAATTACTAGGTTTACTAAGTTTATAAAATCTGTAGAAAATTTTAGTTAAAGTGAGTGAAAGTTCATTTTCAAAATTTTTTGTTGATGTTTAACCCGCTCTTAAAAGTTTTTTTTTTTTGACAATTTTGGGTTTGAATTTTGAAATTAAGTTCTTTCATATAAACTGAAGACTGAATTTTGGGTATTTCTTCAGGAGTATCCAGAATAGCCGTGTTTGAAGCAAAGCGTTTCAAACCGAACAAAACAGAAAAGAGGCTTTCAATGATAGGAAGGATAGAAGATTTAGACAAGGATAGACTATTTAGTACCAGTAATAGTACAAAGAACTACAAATAGTTTTTATTTACTATGTGTACGTATTTCGAAAGCTATGCTTTCATCGACAGTACTCAGTAGTATATACTACAGTAGATATATACTACTGTCGATGAAAGCATAGCTTTCGAAATACGTATATAGTAAATAAAAACTATTAGTTGACAAGAAATTAGCGATTTTATTTTAATTTATCAGTGAAATTTATTATAATACTTGTTAAGTTTGAACAAACAAAATTATTAAAATGTATTCTATAGTATATTACACACATGGCCAAACCGCGGCTCGCGAGCCGCATGCGGCTCTTTGAAAGAATAAATGCGGCTCTCGAAAAGAAATGAAAAAATTAAATAATATTTAATAATTCAAAAAAATTGTAATAAAATTAGAAGTATTACTTAATACTAATAATTTATAATGCTGTCTAATATAATATGATTTAATACGATCATATTATTATATTTAGGTCCGTCCTGTCGAAGTTACTACTGTTGGAGTTTTTCGCGGCTTTGTTTTAGTTTGATACTACTTTACTTCGGGAATCAAGTTTATAATCCGCTGTTATAAATAAATTTAACTAATTTTATTATTTAAGGTTATACGTTTAACATATTCTAGTGGACTAAAAATAAAATCACCTGTATTTGTCTCAAATTAATGCACAAAAATCTTTCTTAAAATCAAAAGTCTTTCCTTTTGGATTCGTTTGTTTTTCTATGATTATCTTTTTCTGCAATTTTTTATAAACAATATTTTTGGTATTTTATCTTTAGGCAATTTGCCGACGTTAAATTTAATGTATCCTTTAATATTCTAATTAAAAAATGAATAAGTTCATAATTCATACACGTGCAAATCCGACATATGCTACCTCAACCGCTTCTACATCTACGACAGTAAGATATTGCCCTAAGGCCTAAACCAAAAAAAATGAATTGACCATAATAACGAAATTAAAAACTTAAGGAAATTGCTAGAAAAAAACGATGATTTCATTGATTTAATGGAACCTACCAGAAATTTCCTCAAAGAAAAAGAAAAACACTATCTGGAATTAAAGGATGATGAATGGATTAATAACTGTATGTTTTTGACTGTTATAATGGAGCATTTGCAATCCCTCAACCTAGCATTACAAGGAAAAGATAAAGTTATTTCTGATCTTATTCAAACGATTCTGAGTTTTATTAAAAAAATTCCACTTTTTCAACGAAATTTAACAACAAAAGTGTTCAACCACTTTCCTCGTCTGAAGAACAGACTCTCTAAAATTAATGATAACAAACTGAGTGAATACGGCAGTAAATTAGCAGAATTGTTAAAAGACTTTCACTTGCGATTTAATGACCTGAATAATTTAAATATTTCTCTTAATTTACTTGTAAATCCATTCGAGATTGACATTATTAACGAGGGCTTATCGATTCCTTGTTATATTTTGAATGACAATGCCTCAGGAGAAATGGAATTACTGGAGCTACAGGAAGATCACATTCTTAAAATGCACAAAGCCACACAATCTCCAAATGAGTTTTGGAAACTAGTGTCTCAATCAAAGTACCCCAATTTGAAAAAATCTGCTGCCAGATTACTGTCCATATTCTGTACAACATATTGTTGTAAATCCCTTTTTTCAACAATGAAGTTTATAAAATTAAACCACCGTTCACAACTTACAAATGAGCACTTAACGGAATTATTTCGTACTGCGCTAACAAACTATGAACCAGATTTCAGAAAATTCACGGCCAAGCTACAAACAAACATTTTATCTACCAGCAAGCATGTCATGTAACAAAATTTAAATATGTATTTGTATGGATTTATAATCATAAGTACATATTTGTTTTTTTCAATTAAATAAATATTTCCAAACAACTGATACTTTTGAAATTTTTTATTTTTTATGTTGGCTCTCGTAACGAGAGATTATTGTACTGCGGCTCCACGTGTAGTGAAGCTTGGCCATCTCTGGTATATTATATCGCCTTTTTGGTCATCACACAAATTTGATCATCGTTCTCTTACATAAAACTTTTTCAAAAAAAATAATTGCCACTTCTTTATGTAGTGTGAACCTTTAGCGATAAACTCCTTAATTCCAATAAAATAAAAAAATTTCTTCACGCACTGCATTGCGTTATATATATTTTATCCTCATTATTGTGAATTATCTAATATTCCTTTCTAGGAAATAAAGTGAAATACTCTGTATTTTGAAATGTCACTGAGTTCATGTCAGATAAGATAATTACTAATTGTCAATTGTGACTCCATCTTGCTAGTGAATTAGATTAATACGCCATTCTTGAATACTATTGTCAATTTTTGCAATTTTAAATGATGCAAAATCGAATCAAGACGCCGGTAAAATAATAAATTTGAAACCGACTTTTGCCGATGTTTTTCAAACTTCGGTAATCGCTAGTATAATAGAAAAAAGTTAATACGTGTTTCTTATTTTTTCACTAGGTAGTTTTGCACAGGGTGGCTCAAAAATTCTTAATAAATTTAGTGATGATTAAACATTAAAGTTAAATTGTGTTTGAACTGGCTATTTGATTTCTCTAAAAATCCAAAAATTTTCGTGGTCTCCAAACATATTCGTGATCGACTTTAATTAAATCCGTTTAAAAAACTGTAAAGCGCTGATCATTAGACCTCTACAGCAAGTCTGGGTGTGTTATTTAGCGCTCGGAATACGGAAAAGATAGTATCAAAATATGATATAATAATGTGGTATCAGTTGATAAAAAACAGTATACAGTTTAAAAGTCAAATTTTATATTTTTCTATTATGTCACACAGTGACAGTGTCACATTCTTCAATCTTCCTTCAAATTGGTCTTACTCTCAATTCGATAAACGTATTTCCCAAATCGTCTTCTAAATTAGTAAGCACAAACACCAGGTTTTATTAAGCATTCAACACAGCTATGGTTTACAACAACAGAAAAAACAATACAGCACACAATATTTCTGTCTAGAATATTGTTGCAATAGCTTCCAACGATTGTAGAAATCTTCAGTCCACAGCGTCTAAACTAATACACAAAATTCCTCTTAAATAACACTTAAAACTTTATTCACAATTAAATTATTTTTAACGTAATCACATTTCACTTAAACTATTTACACTATCGCAGTATAATCAAAATTGCATTTTTCAATATTACAGTGTATAACATAAAAGCAAAACTAATTCTCATTTTCCAAAAAGGAAATCCTTCTATATAATTCTGCTTAATTCCTTAAAATATTCTAAGTAAATCCAAAATGTCTACACATACAAAGAAAACTCGAGAAATTTAAGCAACGTTTTTGCTTGGTACCTTTCCCTGAAATGATGTTGATTTTACTTTTGAAATATGGTATAGGTGAGATTGAATACTATTTTGTTTTGAATTTTATTACGATTATGTAGAATTCGCAATAATATTTTATACTCGTATCGAAATATGTATTTCCATGAATTTTTTGATATTTATATGGGTACAAACATGGGAATTTTGGACGGCTCCGCTTATTTCGTATATTAATATGAAAAAAAAATTTCAAATGAAATTTGTAAACTTTAACTATGTCTAGCAGGTCACCCAAAATAAACCCGTTTCGAAATATATTTCTTACAAAAAAAATTATTCAAAACGTCAAATTATCAGTCCCCTGGCGTGTCCCACCTTCAAAGTCAAAGATGGTAGACTAAATAAACAATGATTCTAAGTGTGTAGAGACAAATTTACACTGTAATAATAATTTTGAATAATGATGCTTTAATAATGTGTAAATAATCATAACATTACTCTATATTTCATATAAGATATATCCTATTAAAGTTTGTCCCACGAATTTGTTATTATTCTCTTGCCCAATCTAAACACATTGAAAATATTGGAAATTCATATTTCTATCAAGTTATCGCTCGTCACAGGAATTAATTAAAGTTCAATAAATATAATATTGCAAATGTTTTACTTAGTCCGAGGTTTTATCAATCAAAACAGTCATCATTACAAGCAAGATCGTGTGTTGCCCAGTCAAGTTATCAGTCCCCTGGCAAGTATTTTCGTAAAAAGTATTTTAATTACAGGTAATTTTGTAGTTTTATACAACGTGAATATGTATTGCCTTGGTATAGAATCCGTTTACTTCTTTTAGACGTAATTTTGTCATTTTTAAGCGAAATACTGATAAATTATCAGTCCCCTGGTCTCAAATTATCATTCACCTGGCAAGTATTTCCGTAAATGTCTTTTAATTACAGGTAATTTTGTAGTTTTATACGTCGTGAATATGTATTGCCTTGGTATAGAATCCGTTTATTTTTTTTAGACGTCATTTTGTCATTTTTAAGCGAAATACTGATAAATTGATAAATTCTCAGTCCCCTGGTCTCAAAGTGACTTAAATATTTGGGATTTTGACTTAAATAAATGTTTATTTCGTATTTTGAGATAATATTGAGATAATTTTGAGCTAATTTAGGAGTAAGAAGGAGCCCGTCAAAATTTTAGTTCGAGCTGTTTTTTTTGAGTAATTTTTTTAGTTGTATTAAAAAACTCGGAAATTTCTACCGAAATTTATGATTTATTTTGATTGACTCTTGTATTTTTTTTTTTTTGACTGGCCAAATTCAGAAAAGTTGAAAGAACGTCATCAACTTTAACTAAAACTACTTGCCAGAATTTATACGCAAAAATATGTCGTGCCGTAATTAGCTCCATTTTCTTCCTTCGTGTGTAGAACTACCCTTATAAGCTGATTCTGATTAGTCTACAAAAACATCATCAAATATAAATTTTGCTCTAAGACAAATTAGACAAATTTTTATAAAGGAATATAGCAAGGTTTAGTTGTGTGGGATGTCATAAAAACATTATTATGTTTAGGATTTTGTGAGCAATTAAACTCAAGTAATTATGGACTTAATTTGAATTTTTCCAATTTAAAGGTATGGTTGGAAATATCTCAGAAAAAAACTCTGTTTTTCTCTTATTAGTAAAAGAACTAAACATTATTTTGTTTAGTTCTTTTACTGTGCACGACAGAAGCGCAATTTTATATATCGTCGCTTTAATAATGAAATAGCGTATGCCATATATACGTTGTTTTTATATAATGGGTGCGCTGCATTCCCCATAGGGATGTCTATACAGTGGCGTTTTAACATTTTCCAATTTTTTTATAACTGGGGGGTGAAAATTAATATATTGTTAATTAACGTACATGCAAATTTGAATTCGGTTAAATATTGAAACATCGTAAATGCATGTACGATATTTCAATTCCTACAGAATAATAACTTGGGTAAAATCAGTGTCGTATACTTTACATACATTACGATCGCCACACGAAATGGTAAATCTAAAATATTGTATAAGCATCATTCATTACTACATGATATGCCGGTTCATATAAATAAAAAATTGTAAGAATATTATGCGTTAGTTCAATAATAATTAGTTTTAGGCTTAATCGTACTTCCATGCAAAATGAAATAACCTATATGAAATATGAAATAACGTATAAGGTACCTGATTGACTTTTCACCTCTTTTTAAGTAGAAAAGCCTGCAGGTACCAATGTGAAATTTTAATATGCTGTGGGGAAATTAGTCAAGATTAATTGCTAGAAATTTTTTTTCCAATATCTTTATTCATTCAATAGTGCTGCCGAGTTTACGAAAATCAGAAAATCGAAAAATCTTTAAACCCAATTATCTCGAAACTACACTTTTTCGAATACGTTGTTTCATTATTAAAGCGACGATATTTAGATCTCAATTTGTTCCAAAATGGAAATTGTTTAAAAAGTAATGTGTTTGTTTAGGTTGAGGTGTGTAAGTTGTTATTATTATAATTTGTTTTTTTACTGCGAATGACCGAAATAAAATATGTGTTTTCATGCATTTGTCGAAATTTAGATTTCAATACGTTCCCATAAATGTTCAAGATCGATATTAAACTAAATGTTTTTAAGAACTACTTCGTAATGTGTCGACGATTAGATCCCTATAATAAAAGATCCGATCCGGATAAATATTTTTTTCGTATATTTTGTTGATAAAAAATGCGAACTATATGCTGTGCTGTACGTAATACATTACCTTTGGCAATACATTAGGATTTTTTTAATTTTATTCCTATTTAGTTAGGCCCCATGAAAGCCAAAACTTGGAAATAATTCAATCAATCGTTGAAGCTGGTATAAAAACAAATAACAACATATATATAATACCAAACATTTGGAATTTGGCTATTTTTTGAAAATTATTTCATTAGTTTTAAAGAACTTCGCCTCATAGGTAATGATTTATTAAAAATTTTCTATTATTTCCAAAATCTAATTTTCTGGTTTTTTGTAGAAAATCAATGAAGTCTTAAAATTATGGAAGAAAATATAAAAACAATCGTGATATCAACCCTCCAGTCCAAATAATTTGAAGAAAATCAACAAATGTTTGTAAAAAATGCGAGGTTTTGGTTGAAAATTCATGATGTTGAAAATTCTTGAGGTCAACTAAATCGTAAGATCGTAAATTAGCAAAATTTAGTGAAAATGATGATACAATCAGCAAACTGCTGAAAAACCTCTAGATTTAGCGTTTTAAGAAAATATAACAAAATTCCCAAAATATTGTAAAAGTTACAATAAAATCAAAAAATTATACTTTTTCAAAAATTTTTTCCAAAAATAAATGAAAATCTAATTAACACTGTTTGCCGTTGGCACTTGGCGTAAGTTTTCAAATAACATAATGTCAATCTCTTGTTACTTACTACTCCAGAAGATGGCCTAACAAGCTGAAATATATATAGAGTAACAGTTAAATTATAAAAAACTTCGTTTTCTTTAATTTTCGATTAAACTTATTAAATAAGTTATTTGCGTAGAGTAACAAGAGAGTGACATTATGTTAAATGAAAATCCTTCTTTTGACACACTTGACAACATTTTTTTGACAAACTTATAATGCAATAGTCTATAGTTTTTGGTCTCACATACCAATCCCGACCATCAAGATTTCTCCCACATTTATTGTTACTACGTGAACGAAAATGAACGTTTTTAGCAGTAAAGAAACTCATAACAATTTATTTTATGTTTTACAGGCAAAATTCCTTTGTTGATTTTACAATTTAAAAAAACGCTGTTTTATATATTCAAAATAACTTTTAAAATTTATTAAACAATTGTTTTTTCTTATTAATTTTCTCTAACATGTTTTGATTATATATCATCTTCAGAGAGATATTTTGCAACCAAACTTATAATTGTAATTTACTTAAAAAAAAACAAAATTAAACTAATTAGAGTTATTATGGGAAACCCATGATTATTAAAAAAGGATAACTATTAAATATTCAATTGATTTATTTAACTAAAACGATCTTAAACAAAAAGAGAAACACAATTGGGGGAGGAACAAACAAAATTTTTTTCCTTCAATTAAAAACTAAGTACATGTAGAAATGAGTGCAACATAGAAATTGTAATTTACTTAAAAAGAAAACAAACTTAAACTGAACTAATTAGAGTTATTATGGAAATTAATGATTGTTAAAAAGGATAGATAACTATTAAATATTCTAATTGATTTATTAAACTTAAACGATCTTAAACAAAAGGACAAATTGGGGAGGAACAAAAAAAAAAATTTTTCCTTTCAATTAAAAGCTAAGTACAGGTATTTACACTAACTTGAATAAATCTGATGTTATTATGTTCTGCCTCTCTTCACAATTCATTAATTTTGGCTTGTATTTTTCTATGTATAAAGACTCGTATGCATCAAGTTCCCAACTTTTTTGAACGGTTTTTATGATCTTTGAGTTCTCTAAATCAATGCTGTGGTCTGGATTTTCATACATATGAAGCGCTACACTTGACTTTGTGATGTTTCTGGTATTGGTGGCTTTTTGATGTTCTTCCAATCGTGTAGAAAATTTTCTTGAAGTTTGTCCCACATATTTATCTTCACATTTTTGGCAATTTATTACGTAGATGCCTGACTTCTCTGATGGTGGTGTTTTGTCTTTATAGTTACCCAATATACTGCCTAAAGTGGTACTTTTTGTTGTGATTTGAATTTGATGTCTTTGCAGGATGTTTCCGATGTTGTTGGTTAACTTGGGATAAAATGGTATACAAATTCTTCTTTCAATTTTCTCTTTAATTGGGATTAAAGTAGTTAGTTCTCTTACGGATTGTTTTCTTTTATGCTTGTTCAGGATGTTGGTGATGAATGTCTTGTTGAAACCATTTATTCTCGCTGCTTCTATTATATATTCCTCCTCTTCTTGGAATTCATGCCAATCCATTGGAATATTATAAAGTCTATAGGCTAGAGAGTTAAACGCTGCTTTCTTGTGGCTGCCATTGTGGAATGAATCTGAAGTTATCAGTCTCATGGTGTTGGTTGGTTTCCGGTAGATTCCAAATTTAACCTTACAGCCTTTTCTTATCACCTTAACATCAAGAAACGGTATTATACCATTTTGTTCTTCTTCCATTGTGAATTTGATTGTTTGGTATTGGCTATTAAGCAGATCTAAAGTGGCTTTTATATTATTTTTGTTTACTACAGCGAAGACATCGTCCACATACCTCTTCCAGATTCTTGGGAATATAGGTGATTTTGCTTGTAGATCTTTTTCAAAACGAGAAAGAAAAACATTGCTGAGATACGGTGCTATTTTACTCCCCATGCATGTTCCAAAGTTTTGTTTATAGATTTTACCCCTGAATTGAAAGAAACTTTGATTCATGCATGTTTCGGCTACTTTTCTCATAATTTTTATTTTATTTTCAGCCACATTCTGGAGTTTCAGGTGGTCTTCTAGGTGGTTTATTGCTGTATCGACTGGAACATTTGGGTATAAAGCCGTTACATCAAACGAAACCATTACTTCTTCCTCATTTAACTCTAGGTCTTTTATTTGAGTAACGAAATCTTTTGAATTCTTTACTGAACACCCTTCTGGTTGATTTATCTGGTTCAGCTCTTCAATTAACCAATATGCCAATTTCTCTGTTGGTGTTGAGATGTTCGATACAATTGGTCTCATTTTTTCGCCAGGTTTGTGGATTTTTGGTAGTGCATTAAGAAATGGAACTTTTGGATTGCTGACTTTTAATTTTAGATGTAAGTAGGGAATTTTAAACTCTTCTTCCATTAAATTTGCTATTTCTCTGGCTTCTTGTATCATTTTTTGCAATGGGTTTTTTATGTTGCCATTCTTGTATTTATTTTGAGTGTATGGTCCTTCGTCTAACATTGCATTGACTCGTTCCGTGTAACTATCTTCATCCATTATTACTAAGGCGTTTCCTTTATCTGCTTTAATGTAGACCACTGGTTTTGCTTTCAGTTCTTTAATTGTTTGTTGTTCAGAATTAATTGATGCAGTTTTTTGGCGTCTTCGTTTCTCTTTTCTTGAAAAAACTTTTTTGGTGTGGAACCTGATGTTTTGTTTTTCGATGTTTTCCATCTTCCTTATACCTGTTTCCATACCAGCAATTATTTCTTCTTTAGGAGCGAATTTTGACGTTGGTGCATATTTTAAGCAAACAAAAATTGAAAATTTAAAGAAACTCATGTTTTTGGTAATAATTCAAAAAGTAAGAACGTGATAGATCATCCATCCCTAAGGTGAAACATTAATCTGTGGATGACCGGTTGGGACGAAAACCAAACTGATAGTAACCGAGGATAGATTCAGTAAACGAGATGAGTCAAGCAATTATAGTTGAAATTAAAATATCGTTTTGGAACTCGGTTTTCGTGCTGTAAACAATCAAAAGTGTGTTGGTGGAATTGTAATTGACCAGGTTGTTGTCACGCCCAATGGCAATTTTTTCTAGGTCCTCGTCTACATTTATGGGAACGTCTTTCTGAAGCAGGCGTTATTGGGTCATGCATTTTACCCTTTGAAGCTGGCAGGACGAATGACAAGTGCACTGTATGCATGCAAAACAATATGTAGTGTACTATTATCTGCCAAACTATTTATCGGGTTACTAGTGATTTTCAACAATTCGTTGATATAAATTAAAAAAAGGATAGGGTAAAATTGATCATTGGGGGTGCATCAGCGGTAATTAATTTGGCACAAGGTTCATCTATGCGTACCGAAATGTATCGGTTGGTGAGAAAATTTTACAACATCTGCATGACCGCAGGGGTGAAGTTCTTAAGCAACGAGCTTGTTGATCAAATTGGCTATGGAAATGTCTAATGCGAAAACGTATAACTGAAGAAAACATATATATTTTGATAACAGATATGTTGAAAAATTTGCAATTAAAAGTTAAATATTTGTCGTTAATTCATTCGGAATATTCTGACTGTTCTAAATTTAACAGAAACAATTGAAAATTGTTCAACATTAGAACAATAAATAAATGCTTTTCCGAATGAATTAACGAAAGCACACATTATGTTATTAGAGAATTACAACCTTTCATACGATGCTCTTCTGACCTGCGTAAAACCCTCTACAAAAGCCATTTTCAAAATCCAACTAAGCTTTTCGTTTAGTTTTTACAATAATTCCTTCCACCATTCATTTTTTAATTTTTTTGGTGCATATAACGTTCGTAAATAAAATTGAGTTATTAAAAGCAACACAAACTTTTGCTAGTAAGTCGACAACTATGCAGTCGATCGTTGAAAAAACCAGAACCAAAAAAGAAAGAGTGACTAAGATACGAGTCAGATATAAAATCAATTTTAATAATTTTTTAAGTATTTGGGAATCAAATATTAATATTCTGTTTAATATTTTTCAAAACGAAACTCAATTACTAAAACGTTGTTGTTTTTTGATTATTAGAAATAATTATTGCTATGAATCTTCAGAATCGATTAATTTATCGACCTTTAAAACCATTAATATCATAACATACTGCAACTTGTTCTTTCTCGCTAACCGTAGCAGAAAGGAACGACACATAAATTTATATGTCAGAATTTAATGTGAGATTTAATTCTGTACATTAAAATAACACAACGTCCGCATAGAACAGATTATAGAATTTAATAGAGTATAGCACACTAGAATATTCTTGAAGTATTTTAATCTTGAAAATTTTATAGTGTAACTGTCCGAGAAACTAATGAACATAAATTTTTTATAAACATATCCAGTATCCACTATAGGACAATGAAAATAATTGTATACGGAGCGCAACATCCAATAAAGAGTTAGATCAAGAAGATAGCCTACACCCTAAGACAATGTTTAGGGTTTAATTACTTAAACATTAATTACTTAAACATTTCTTCTACATTCGTAGAAGAGAAGGCACTACAACAGATAAAAGACACTAACTAAATAGTTCTTTATTTAATAAATGCAAAGCCACCCTGCTGGTGCTTAAGTGTGCTTAAGTGTGCTTAAGAACTTCTCTCTACAATGTACTAAATATGGAACAGTTCGATGAAGTTTACATAAACCTTTAATGCTTCCAAAAAGATATAGTGTACTCCAACTAACTACTGTCTTGCGAGTACCCAGTTAGATCATTTCCACAGTCCTACCTCATTAAAGGAATTTCAGGATTTGGAGACCAATTTTTAAAATAATTTTATCAAGGCAACTTGTCTCCTCCGGGCAACATGCAACTATATGTAGTTCTTTGTCACTCTCAGTAGCATTGGTACTAACTAACTTCCCGTTTTCATTGCCACAGTTGAAATGAAATCCAGTCCTGCTCACCTATGAAGGTAACGGTAAAATTAGTGGTAAGCTCCTTCGAATCACGCATGTTGGAATTTGGCGTTTGACCTCTTTCCAAGATCCGAAAATTCTCCAGTTTTAAGCTCCTAGCAACGCAAGAGTCCTCATCCTCAAGAAATCCCAGGTACCATTTGGTACCATTTGGTGTCCGTGTATCATGCAGGCCGCCTGACTGACTTCTAGATGGTTCAGATGAAATTCTGTATCTTCTTTTCTATCACGTTTCGACAAGACACTGAACGCCCACGCTACTCTGCTCCTTCTGCGTCCTGTCCTACTACCTGTTATTACACCTAACGTCTTGCTGCTCGATATTATTTTGAGATCAGTCATATATTCAGTCAAAATGCTAACTACTTCCCTCATTGTATCTTTCACCGCACAAAAAGTGGCAAAATTTGATATGTACCTCTGACGAAAATAGAATTTCTCTTTACATAGAACCTGACACTAAAAAAAAATTTTTATCTCTTCGTCTCTTGCAAACGTAATCGAAAGATTTAACTCTCCAACAAGCAAAACAAAAACTGATTTCAAAAATATAAATATAAAATTTTCATTTGCATCACCATCACATGATCAAAGTGCGTTTACAACTCAAGGAAAACTGATTTTAGTTTAATAATAGATATTAGAAAAAAAATATGAAAAGTGCAACACCTTTCTACAAGGTTCTAACATGATTTTCAATTTTTCATGGCTATATCTGTATTTGAAAGATTTAATTATTTTGTTATAAATATACAAATTAAGTTTAATTTATTAGTATTTTGTTTTACTTTTTAACACAGATGAATTTTAATATTTCGATCAATTTGTTTTCCTAATAAATTTACCAAATAGCAAATAGGCATAACGTAAAACTATTAAAACTAAAATCAGAAAACATTTAGGAAGGTTAACTAGACCTATACATATCTTAATTGTCAACAATTTTTTTTAAGCTTTTTATGATTCAAAAGCATAACGTTAGAAAAGTATAGAAAATATATACACACATAAAAACTATAAATTTTTAATGGAAAATTAATGATGACCTAGTTAGGTTCGCTTGTTATTGTTGTTTTTATTAATTTTATTTCAATTCTACAACCGTTTAGTGTCTTATCTATAATTTGTTTGACTTTTCATGTCGTGTATGTGGGGACACAATAAGAAGAAATAACATAAAAAATAAAATAAAATTTTATTTGTACGTTAAAAATTAATAACTTTTGTTAAGTGCGCGTGATGTTTTGATTGTGAAAAAACGCTCAATATTTATTTTTTTTTTCGTACAAATTGTGTACATACATACTTGGAAAATTTTTTATTTTTAATTTTTTATTGTTCATACGAAAAAGTAAATATGTTGGAACTTAACAGGCTTAAAAAATATTAATTTTTTTCATACTCTTGGATTTTGTAATAAACACTTGTCAAGTTTTTGTTTCCGTTTTTCAGTTTGGTTGTCTATAGTTAAGGCAACAAGATTTTTTCTAATAATTTATTTCTAAGATTCACCCCAAAACCAGTTTAGTCTTAACTTCATACTCGCTCAAACTTAGTCCTGACTCATTAGACACATTTCAAACTTGTTCTAAAAATTGGGCTTTAAAGATCTGCTTACTTGCTTTATTAGAAAACATACTATAACTCACTAGCTAAGCTTGTTTCCTCAGTACAGATCCACGCTACCACCCGGTCGTTCAACCTATCGAACTATTATTATCAAAAGTTTATAAAGGTTTATTAATAATGTTATGGTATAAGGGTTATTAAAGCAAACCGGTTTTATGTAGATATTAAAATCTAATTGGTGTCAATCTAATGACTTCAATGCAAATTTTCATATTTTTACAATATTTAAATTTTTTTATAAATTTTACAAAACTTCTTTAAACAGCTTTTCGGGCAGATTTTAAATCTACCTCTGTTGAATGAGTGTATGGATCTACCACTTGTCATGGCTACATTTCAACAATCTCTGACCTTTTGCTTCTTCTCGTCACTCTTATAACAACGTATTTGTTTTCAACGATTTGAAAACCGGCTCGCACATTTACCTCAGAGTAGACACTAGAATGGGTCCGAAGGTTTTTGCAGCAACCTTACAACGTACCCTATTTCCTCATCAATTGAAAAACTTCTACTGTATATATATAAGAGGAAGAATGGTTAAAGTTAGTATCGACAGACCTAAACCCAGTTATCAGGATAACATTAATTCTGACCGATAGCTGATCAACCATTCCCCGATAATATCTAGCTCTCCTCGGCACTGTTCTTCAAAACCTGTTTTGAACCCTACTAAACAGGATTACAACTCCTAGGCTCACTCCGATCAAAATTAAAAAATAGCGCGATTTAATCTTTAACCCCAAACCTTTGTTACCAGGTCTGGTCGGATGACACGTCCACCTTTCGCCTTATTACGCAATACGTCTTTTATATTTCAATCTTTTAAATTTGTGAATTTTTAAAATTTAAGTGTTCTCTAATTTTTTTAGCGCGATATTACTCTATGCAAATATCACTGATAAGGGGGTGTATGTGGCGTATCTTCAAACTAAAAATTTAAATTTGTTTTTATTGAAATAGTTAACAAAAATCGATAAACAAAATATGTTATTTCGTTTTTTAGTTGAATTTTTATGTGAATTATAAAAGATCATTTTAGTGGGGATTTTTGAGATCAATTAAACTCAAGTAAGTAAAGAAGTAATTTTCTTTTTTAATATTTTCCTATTTTCTGTTGGTGATTGTTGTACTATTTTTGAAGTGAAAACTTCTTAAGGCGCGTTGTGCGATTTTGTATGGCGAAAAATTTATATATTCGAGTCATTGTCACGCTAAATAAATATTAAATATAAAATAAATATTAAAAGAGAGTGAGATAAATTGTAATCATTTGTTATTTTCTTATTTCTTATTCTCATTTTCTTGATTTATAATTTGTTTTTTTTCCTTTTTATTGAATTTGATTTTTTTTCGGTTATGGTGTGGTGTGGAACTTTACCACAGTAAGCAAAAATGTTGTTGTATTTAGACGATAAAAACACAGCTATTTCACAGTTTTAAGTTTTTAATTCTGTCGGCAGTCCTCAAGACTGCCTTCTATTTTTCAATTCAAAGATAGAATTGGAAGTTTCTCAGAAAAAAACTCCAGTTCTCATTTTTCGTGTTTCAGATGAATTCGAACCTTATTCGAATCCTTAGGCAGACACTTGAAACTTCTTCATCACTTATTTATTTTATTTTAGTTTTCATCTTATAAAAATTTCATTAATGGAACAAATATGTTAATACTCATAATTAATTAATGTTATCATTTTATATTCAACAGTTTTTATTATTGCATGTTTATTTACTTTGTTGTTATAAAGAACCAACTTCGGTTGATCCTAATTATTAATTAACCATTAGTTGGAATTTGATTTACGATATTGTATTTTCAGTTATCACTATCGTTCATGATCTTTATTGTCTTCGCAAAAGCTTTTCAAATAAGCATTTCACAGCTTTTGTGATTTTGGCTTCTTATAGTTTCGGGCAGTTTGAGGCATCTTTAATCTATTATAAAACTAGTCAAGCCCGGGTGACAAATACCCGCTTGATAAACCTAGATTTCTCGGCCAGATTTTTGTTCAAGTAGAATCGGGTGTATCAGATTAGTTTAAATAAAAAAAAATTTAAGCAGAAACAGGATTATTAAACAAATTATATAAATTAAATCCCATTACTTGAGACTATCGTTCATTAGGTTAGTATAAGGTTTATATAATTGAAACCACTTGGGTTAGAAGGCTGAACATCCCTGAGGTTATATTTGAAGCTGTGTAGCAGGATACAGACGACTTTAAGTATGGATGAGTGTAGATTATGCCATTTCAACAACCGTCTTAACCTCTGAGCTTGAGCTTTTTTTTTTAATTTTGGAATAATTTAAAAAAAAGGAATAATTTGTATTGTATCTAGGTAGGATCATGGAAATATCAAATTTGATTTTAATCATTTTCATTTATAAAAATTATAGCAAAGTTAAGGCAATTTTTTAACAGCAAATTTCTGCGGAGCCTTTCATTCATCGCAAAGATCGTCATTCTAAAAAACTAATTGAAATATTCCCAAAAATAAAATAAAAATAATAAGGTTAAAATATTATGATTCGAACGGCCGTTACGTAGCACAAAAGTTTTGGACGTTTTGTCTTAATAAAGACAGAAACTGTTTTGCCGTTTTTGACGAACCAGACAAACCAGAAGTTGCAAAATGACTACAAGCATTGCAATTATGCTCAAAGTTTCACAAAAACTGAATGTCAGGACTGAGTGTTATTGAAGTTTCACATAAACAGTCGTTCAGGCGATCACTAACCACTGACATCTATGTCAAACTTTAAAAATAACTCAGATCTTCCATATCCAAGTAAACCTGGATGCGTTTTCAGCTTAATTGCATATCAAAGTTTCATCAAGAACTTATGCGTTTGCGTTATGAAAATAACAGCTACATTTGACAAAGACTGGGCTCTAAACCGAGCAGAAATTAGTTAGGAAAAGCATCAATACAATCAGGGCGTAATCAGGTCAGGTCCAGTTAGTCCAGAAAGGGGAAGGACAATGTTATTGGACCACATCACATTGCCCTAATAAGGGTCCGGGCCAGATTTACAATACCCTTTTAGGGTTAACCCTATTTGAATATATACAACCCTGATTTGGGTTTTGTATTTGACCCCTAGCTGAAATTTCAATTAGTTGAAATTCACTAATGTACTATCCATTTAAGAAAAATATAGTTAAAACTTAAAATCGTTTCATGTATGTTTTAGTTATCGCTTCTCGGCTGAAAGACTATAATAATAGTGATTAAGGTGGTATATGTTTGAATTTTTTCCATTGTAATTTTTTACTTTATTTTAATTAATCTATTTATATAGTGTATAAATATATATCAGGGTCTTATCCGGTAATCCCAATCAGGACCTGATAGGAAAAAAACGTCACACTTATGATCAGGACCCAATCAGGCTGCCCTACCAATGCCTGATTTGGACTAGGACAAGCCTGATCAAACCTTAATTGAGCCCTGACAAATTTCTGCTCGAGAAGTTACTATTGTGGCCATTTCCGTTGAATTCTGGCATCCATTGTTAAGAAAACTTGGACAAATTTTTGTCCACGTAGGACGATACACACGCATATACACACACATATACATTCCAGCTAAAAATAGCTTAAACAGGTTCAAGAGGTCATGAAACGTAAGGATATCATAAAATGTCCGATTTTGAAAATCGACCAAAAAACAATAACTTCCCAGTTAAAAACAAAATCATATAAAAATAAATATTTTTTGTCAGTGTAATACTTTTATAAAGCCTCACTAAGTACCTTTCAAACCAAAAAAAATATTCAAATAGGTTAAACGGTTCGAGCACAATTTAGCTTTAAACTTTGCTTGTCACTAAATTTCCTAACAAATTTCAAACCACCCTATGTCAAAACTAGTGAAAAAATAAAAAACATGAATAAATTTTTTTTATTATACTACATCGTTTCTTGGCCGAGTTACTTTATGTGGTTCAATCATTAGATCAGGAAATTAAAATATTAGATTTTCTATACGTTATAATTTTTATTCGTTCAATATTTTATTTCTCATAAAAATATTTCTGCTACTAGTATTCCCCTTAATCTTCTTGTATTCACAATAACTCCTCAGTTATAATAACTCTATTACACTTATAATAATCTCTTACAATTATTTTGACGAACTTGTGTCACCGCTAATTTTAACTCGCTTATATCACTGCTAAATTTATCCTCAAACATAACTTCTTATATATACTACACGAAATAATAGCGATATTTCTACAAAATTCTAGAACACAACTTTAATCCTTCGTTTATCAACAAAACATAATAACAAATGTTCACATCAAGGTCTGAGATCAATTTTTAAAAAAATGTTTATTTACCTATTCTCTACTAGACTGCATTTACTTTCTTATAGGATAAACTCAAATTTGCTATTACGTGTTACTTTATTTTTGTTATATTTTTTGGTTGATTCAGGTGTTTTAAATTCTTTTAGTGGAACTATTTTTTCTAAAGAGTATTTCCTTGAATGTTGTCCTAATGGATACCGCACTTTAAAATCTTCACAATACTAGTGATTGCCGAAGATTAAAAAAAACGGAAAAGGTACTTAATGATTTTTTGACACACCGGAAGTTTGGATAGTTATAGGTTACGATAGGCGATAGACGCCGGCAGCCTGATGTACATTTTTTCTTATGCTGTTTTAGAATCGTTATAATCTAAAACGTCGAGAAATGCTAAAAATGGGGTAAAATTTTCACATTTGGCTCTAGATTGTAACACTAGGATCTTTAAAACCGAAGTAATATTGGTTCCGTTTTTTATACAGAACACTATTCGTGAGACTAAGATGTGTTTTTGTATTAAAATTGGTTATCTTAGAAAATATAAATCCTATGGACCTGAAATTTCAGATGCGTATAAATTTAACCTGTCCCTTGAAGATGACAGACATAAAAAAAAATAAAGTTGCTTCCGTTTGTTTTACAGAGAGAGAGAGCTGTTATGTAAGGAATTTAAGAAAATACTTTTTTTTACCAAGTCAAGTAGGGTATTATATGAAAAAGCTTGAATCCTTTAAAAATGTATTTTAGAATTTTTCACTAAACAGTTTTTTGAATAAAATTGAATAATAGCGTTTTTCATGTTTTCTTTCTCTACTTAGTTCCGAACCTATTTAATAAAAAACTTCAAAAGTCTTTGAAAATATATTTGAATCATATTTATTAAAGGGGTGGGAATGAGTAGGGAGAAAAACACCATTTAAAACCCAGTCGTGTAAAATATCAAATGAAAGAGCACTTTATTTTAGAAACATTGTAATTTTTTTAGAATTTTGTGGTACCCAGTTTTTGAATTATTTTCAAAAAAGTGAAACAAAAAGTTGGTCCCCCCCCCCTCGGTTGCGACGTTGACTAACAGAAAAATTTGACAAAACACACAGAGATAGGAAATTTGATGAACCCTGAACGAAAATTGTAGTGAAGGTCACATAATTATTTTTCTGTATTTTAAGAGGGTGAGATTGGGGAAAGGTGAAAGAAATCATTTTTGATCCCAACAAGTGGGGATCTCATATGAAAGAGCACTTAATTTAAGAAACATTCTAACTTTTTTTAGAATTTATCGTCCACGGTTTTCTAATTATTGTCAAAAAAGTGCAACAAAAAGTTGGTCCCCCCTGCGTTTGATTGAGAGAAGAAATTGAAACAACACACAGAGATAGGAAATTTGATAAACCCTGAACGGAAACTATAGCGAAGTGTCACATAATTATTTATCTATATTTTGAGGAGATGCCTTGGGGAAGGGTGAAAACAATCATTTTTGATCCCAACGAGTGGGGTGTCATATAGAAGAGCACTTAATTTAAGAAACATTGTAAATTTGTTTAGAATTTTACGTTTTTGAATTTTAATTATTGTCCAGAATTTTAATTATTGTCATTTTCTATTGAATTGTTATTTGAATTCATATTGTTTATTTACTTCTACTTTCACGGAACCCTCAGCGAACGAATTTTATTCGCACTTGACTGACTTTTTGACAATAACTCAAAAACTGTGCACCGCAAAATTCTAAAAAAAATTGCAATGTGTTTTAAATTAGATGCTCTTTCAAATGATACCCCACTCGCTTGGGTCAAAAAAGGTTTTTTTACTCTCTCCATCCCGTCCCCTAAACACCTATCAATCAATGTCGAAACGTAGTGGAGGGGGGGGAGGTAACGGTCTGAAAGTCGGACTTTTTTGACAATAACTAAAAAACTGTGCACCGCAAAATTCTAAAAAAAAATTGGACTGTGTTCTAAATTAGCTGCTCTTCCAAATGACACCCCACTTGACCACGTTTTAAATAGTGTTTTCACCCCTTCTCATTTCCCCTCTTAATAAATATAATTATGAGTATGTGACACTTTTACTTATTTTGTTTTAAGAACTTACTAATTTTTCTATTATTCTAAATTGAAGATCTTCGATCGGTTAGGTTCGGAGCTAATCGGAGTAAGAAAACATGAAGAAAACGTCATTCTTCAAAATTATACAAAAAATGGTCAGGTGTTAAATTCCAAAATAAATTTTTAAGGAATACTGAAATGAAGCCCTTTCATATGATACCCTACTTGAATCTATAAAAAAAGATGTTTTCTCAAAGGTCTCACATCGTACCCTTGTAAACCAAACGAAAACCACTTAAGTTTTATTTGTATCCGTCATTTCATGAGGACAGCTTAGTTTTATACGCACCTCAAATTTCAAGCCCATAGCATTTATAGTTTGCGAGATAATCGATATAATGTGGTAAACTCATTTTACTCTCACCAATAGGGTTCGTTATAAAAAACGGAACCCTGAACTTTTGAAATTTTAAGTTTGATTTTTTTTAGTGAATTAATAATACATACTTTTTTTTAATTATTTTTTTTATAAATAAATCATGTATTTGATTAAATGAGGGTTGCGACAACGGAGACGTAGGGGGAAGCCACAAGTCGAGGTAGTAGTCAGCCCTTCAGACTCGCTGGTCGTCGGGGACCAGGGATGTAAAAAGACAGTTCCAATGCCTGAGCTGGCAACTCCTAGACAGTCCCAAAGGGCCAAAATGAATGCGCCCAAAATAGCACTATGTACGGCAGAAGCCGCAGCAACACTTCTTTATCTCGATGAGAAAGGGGCCACGAAGCTTCTGCCAGTTCAGATACGGCTCAACCACTACCCTCGAGGGCGTTTAATTAAAATGGGATAATTTTTTGTGTGTTTTGAATAAAATTCTTGTAATGGCAGACCTAAGAAACCATCCATGGGACTTTGCCCTTTGCCAATAGCTTTACTATCGGTCCTATCCAAAGTCTACGAGCATTATATTAATACACATATCACAATACACATATCAAAATTTCTGGAAGAAAATCATTTAATATCCGACAGCCAATGCGGTTTTCGAAACAAAAGATCAACTACCGATCTATTAAACTATGTAGCGCATAGTTGGAACAGCATACTTGATAAAGGTGGTGAAACATACGTTATCGCTTTAGACGTCTCCAAGGCATTCGATCGAGTCTGGCATGCCAACTTAATCAACAAGTACGTTGCGTACGGTTTTCATCCCAATGTTGTGAAGCTGATTCAAAATTTTCTATCGAACCGATACATTTCGGTAACCTTAGACGGATTTTCTTCTGAGTCTAAACTAATTAACGCTGGTGTACCTCAAGGCTCAGTACTGTCCCCAACCCTAATTTTGATTTATATCAACGAATTGTTGAAAATCACCAGCAACCCAATAAATAGTTTTACAGATGATAGTACTCTGCACAAGTCGTTCGAGCCCCTTCCTTCAAAAGGTAAAATGCACGAACGAATTAATCCTGTCCGGAGAGACGCTGCCATAAACGTGAACAAAGACCTGAATAAAGTCGCTTACTGGGGTGACCAAAACCTTGTCAATTTCAACTCTACCAAAACACAGCTGTTGATCGTTTCCAGATTAAAGACCGAGTTCCCCAAAGCTATTTTATTCAGTATGTGTGATGAACCAATAGGTGAATGTAAAAACATTCGCTTATTGGGTGTCATAGTTTCAAATGACATACTCTGGAACGGTCATGTAATGGCGATGGCAAAACGCGCGTCTAAAAAACTCGGACTCCTAAATAGATGCAAAAATTTTTTCACTCCTTACCAATTGCTCCATGTTTATTAGTCCTATATTCGTCCCTGTATGGAGTACTGTTGTCAAGTTTGGGGTGCTGCCTCTGTTTCCATCTTGGCCCTCTTGGACTCTGTTCAAAAGCGGGCTATACGAATTGTGGGTGACCGAGCTTTGACATCAGAACTTGATTCCCTACAACATCGTCGCACTGTTGTTGACCTCGTTGTTTTTTACAAAATATCGTCATCAACAGTGCTCGGATGAAATCAGTGGCATCATGCCTCAAACTTATTCTTACCCCCGTTCCACACGGCAATCGGCTACCGCAACCAGTGAAACGGTAAAGATCCCGCGCTGTCATACTGGCAGATCGCAGAGAGACTTCTTTGTCCGAACTGCGTACAAATGGAATAGTTTGCCGAAACACTTAGTCTTAGGTGGCTTCAACCCGCAGAGGTGTAAAGAAAGCGTTAATCAACACCTTAGAACGCCAGTTGTTGTGGGACCCAGGTCTAGACGTAGGTCTTAAAAGGTATTTATGTGTTGTTGTGACACATATTCTAAACCCTATTACACAACACATTTTATGAAAAAAAAAAAAAGTTATGTTTATTTTTTTTTTTAATTTATTGAATTTATTTCGTATTTTGTTCTTTGATCTGTATTTGGTTCTTTGTTACAAAGTAGAAACTTGCTTGATTTAACAAATGATCCTTACTTGGCACAATTTAAATTATCAGAGCCGGTCGATAGTATCAAATGCTCGTTTAGTATGGGATTACAAAGCTGCAGATTGGCAAGAACTTAAAGAGTTTTTTAAATTATTTCCCTGGAAACGAAATAGTCTTACTGGTCATAATCCGAACCTAGCATCTATTAATTTTGCCGAAATTATTCACAAGTGTATGCGTTACAGACCCATATCTGGTTTGTCCATTATTGCCAAAATTTTTGAAAAATATGATAATTTTAATATTATGAGCTTCTTGGAATCATCAAAAATTCTGAACGCAAGACGATACGGTTTTCGTAAGGGAAGAGCAACGGGAAATCTATTGGCATTTGTAACGCATGTCTGAAACAAGTCGTTTGACAACCATGGTGAAACTTTTGGCGTAGCTCTTGATATTTCAAAGACATTTGACTAGATATGGCATAACAATCTTATATGCAAATTGAGATGCAATGGCTTAGACGAGCAACTTATTTCTTGGGTACAAAACTTTATTACTGATCGAAAATTTCAGGTCAATATTGACGGTGTCTCATCAGATGTATTTTCTACTAATGCTTAAGTTCTTTAGGGTTCCGATCTTTCCCCAACTCTTTCTCATCTATATTAATGACTTGTTGGTGTCAACAATTCTTTCAATCCATAGTTTTGCTGGTGATAGCACGCTCCATGCATCTCATGAAATACCATTCCATAATCACCGACTGTGCTTAATGACACTAGACCTAATATGGTACTGTCTTTAAACAAAGATCTAAAAACAAATTTGGATTGAGATATTTCTAATAGTGAATTTAACGAGTAAAACACAAGTTTGTCATTTTGCTGGGTTATCAACTCCCAATCCCTTTCCATTACAGTTTGATTGGATTGATTTTGTAGAAAAGGAATCTATTAGACTTTTAGAAGTTGAAACTGAAAATAATTTGAAGTGGAATTCTCATATTTTTAATCTTGCTAAAAATGCTGTTCAAAAATTGGGTTTTTTCATTGGGTCGATGTCGTAAATTGTTCGATTGTGAGCAGCTTTTTTTCATATACAAGTCTTTTATACGTCCTTGCGTGGCATATTGTCGCATTTGGGGTGAAGCATACTTAAGTAGTTTGAAATTACTTGATTCTGTACAGGGGAGATCTATTAAGTTGATCGGGAATTCAAATCTTACAAACGAATTTGTTCCTTGCAATATAGACGAAATGTCGCTGATCTGACGATTGTTTACAAGTACATTATGGATAAATGGGCATCCGCGGAAGTTAAATCGATTTTACCTGAGTCTGCAAACCCTGTGCGCAACACTAGAACAGCTGTAGCAGCTCATTCTTTTACGTTCTTTCTTTCTTTCGCTCATTCTTTTATTTCAAATAACAAGGTGTGGGTGTGTTGGTGTTTAAATAACGGTTGCTTTCCGATATGATTTTTTCAGCCGAGTTTCTCATCTCCGGAATGCCTTGCCTGCGTCGGTACTCACTGGCATTTTAAACCCCAAAATTTTAAAACCAACATCAATAAATTTCTTAAAGAAACTTGATTTATATTCTCAAATCCTAGTTAGCAATGTATCTTCGGATATTCAGAGACGTTAATTTGTATAATCCGTTATGATTAACACTAAACATGCTTAACTTTGAATTAAAAAACCACAGGCTTCTTCAATGTGGTGAAATGGGTGTCTTATTTGAAATGGCATAAGTTTTTAGTTGATAATATTTTATTTTTAGTTAGAGAAACCATATCTGGGTTGGAAGAATTTGGTCGTTAAGGGCCAACCCAGACAGATCGTACATGCCATTGTTGTAGGGAGCTCGCTGGCGCGAGATTCTTGCTCGAGTGACTATAAACATTAATATCATAATTATTTTTGTTGTCATCAGGCGAGTTCGGGCTTGGAAATCTCTTATTCTCATATAATATAAATAAATAAACTTTTTCTTAAATAAATTTTTTTTATTCTTAAAGAAATTTTTTTTATGTTAAATAAATATTTTTAAAAATTAATATAATAAATAAAATAAATAAATTTTAATAAATATATATAAATAAATAAATACAATTTCTTTTCTACAATAAATAAAAAAATATAATTTATTATAGACAAATATGCAATTAAAAATATAAATTTTTTTTTATATATATGTACATATAATATACATATACGTATACATATCAACTGCGACATATCGGGTGTTCTCTCCATGTCTTTCCATAATGTTGTTCGGGCTCTGTGGTACAATAATTACGTCTTTTGCCTCTTTTAGTTTGAAAACAATCAAAGCGACAAAGGTTATTACTTATTACATTCAACGAAAATGTTGCTGAAATTCTCTCTCTATTCTTTCATAATTGATATTAAGCGTTTTATATGATAAATTAAGGTAAACTGATTGCGAGCATTGTGAGCATTTGTCTATGAGTAAAAATTACTCACAGCTAAATATTCATAGTGTGAAAAAATTAAGCACAAAAATAATTAAAATATTTAAAAGGTATTTTTCTAAAAACCAGTATTCTCATAACCGCAGCGATGCTTGAAGTGTTGATATCTATAAAATTATATAATTTAGCAAATGAAATAAATATTTCTGAAATAACCTTCAATATTCAACGACCCAATAATATAATAATGAATTTTAGACTCAGATAACCAACTCAGAGTGGATGGCTAGGGCCCCTCCTTCTCCCTTGCCGACGTCTATGCATAACATAAGGCATATTACATAGGTCGTCCATTTGCTCTTTTCCTGGCTTTAATATGTTCTGAAATTAAATAGGTAAAGTAGTTTCGGTTAATTTATTTAATATGATTTATAAACTTTGCTTCTAGTTATTATGTTTCTAAATTAAATTATGTTTCTACTTAAAGTTTCTTATTGAAACTAATCTAACACATCCGATTCTATAAGTTGTACACAAATTTGTCTGACCAAGAAATTAAAATTTCAAGCAAAAATGCTACCACTCGGACTTTTTGTACATTAGTTACGAAAAAATCTTATTAAATGTTAACTAATTTTTTGTTCTATTTCATTTAAATTATTCGTTGATTTCTTTTATTTTATTTTAGTGAACCCGTTGAAAATAACAAATATCATAAAAAAGATTTCTTCTCAAAAACTCAGTTACACAACTAAGATTAACCTTCATATGACCATGCAACTAATCTTAAATAAAAATATATTAGCACCTGTTCCTGTTGTCAAAATCCAGTTTTTTTTATTTCTTTAAAAATAAATTATTCTACGATATTGTTCCGTAACCATTTCAATTTGATTAAATTTTATTTTTACGGAGCTTGAAAAAGCTTTAACTATTCGTTAATATTTTTTTACAATTTTATTCAAATCAAAACAATCGTCTTTCACCAAGGTTACCAATATAATTAATTATATCTTAATCAAAATAAAATAAAATTCCGGAATATAACAAAAACAACATACATTTTTTTTTTCAAAGTAGGTCATCTTCAAAATTAAAGTATTATTACTTTTAAGATATCAATTCAAGTTGTACAAAAAAAACATTAACATTAATCAAAATACAAATAAATTTACAATACTTAAGAACTGAATTTATTATACATTAAAAAAAATCATTTCAAAATAGTCCAGTCTAGATTTTATTTATTTTAGTTTATTTTATTTTTTCATTACATAAATAATCAAGTTCACAATCAATAACCCATTTAGTAAGAACAATCATCAATCCACTTGTCGTACATACAAATACAAATAATGTTGTTACCTTAATACATTTTATCATAATTATTATTTCCTGATTGACCTAATTTCTTTTATATTAAATTTTAATTCTTGTTATTACGAAATTAATTTTTTTTATAATATTTAGATATCAAGATAATAAAATTTGTTTCGTTTTTTTATCAAAAACTATTTTTCACTTTGATAAGATACAAACATAAAATGTGTTGCAATCAATTTGTCCCTGTTTTTTTTTCTAAACTTATAATTTATACTCTGTGTTGTGTGTTTATTTATATTTTTATCAGTGTTTTTTTTATTTATTATACATATTTACATATTTTTTTCTTTGTATATTATTATATATTAATTAGGTAGCTGATAGTTTGAAAATTTTTACTATGTGATGCTGAGGTTGTTTTTTTTAGAATTTCGTGCTAGTTGAAACTATGTTGATTTGCTCTTGAAATTTTGTTGTTCTTAAATTTAAATGAAATAAAAATGTGAATTGTAGCACGTACGATGTTGTGTACGACAGACAAAAAAATCGTATAAAAAATATTTTTCCAAATCTTGTCCAGTGTCCCTTATTCTCAATTCCAGAAGATCAGGTTCTGGCCCCCAAATAACTCACATTCCTGAAATAAGGTATAACGATTTGACGCTTATAGAGCTATAATTCTATTTATGGCACCAATTTCTAACTTTTCCATGTGGATTTTAATGGTGTGAACTTAACATTGTTTAGCTGAGTTGTGAATTATTAATTTGAATATGTTTTGACGAATACGTTAATTTGAATACTGTTGAATCGTTAATCTGAATACTTGTTGTTGTATTTTGAAGATTATTAATTGAAAGAGGAATGAAAATTCAATTAGAACTAGTAGGGTAGGGTGTAACCATAGCGGCCACGCCAAGAACTTCCCGTTAAGTTAAATAGGAAACATAAAGATATGTTCTTAAAACTTTAATAAATTGAAATTCTCTTTCTAAGACTTGCAATTAATCGTCATTTCATCTTTTGGTTACACTGGAAAGAAGATTTTCATTGCACCATATATTTGAAACAAACGAAATGTCAACCTATTGGTCAGTTAAAAAATCAGCATTTGTTTGATAGATATCGACCACTTTGTACAAGATACCTGACTTGCTAATTAATTTTTCTCATATTAACTGAAACGTTTTATCAAAGATTAGTAAAAAACATTTCACAACTGTAGGCTGTTGTTGTGATATCATTAAAAGAAAGATCAAAAATAAGATACTCCACTGAAAGTGACAAACCGGAAGTGATTTTATAAACATTACAAAAATTTTATGAACTATTGAATTTTTTGAGAAAAATTAAACTCAAGTGAGTAAAGAAGTAATTGGAATTTTTACAAATCAAAGGTATGGTTTGAACTTTCTCAGAAAAAACTCCACTTCACATTTTTCGTGTTTCGGTTGGGATTCGAACCTACCTCGTCCTGCACTATGCACTATGTTTCAACCAAATTAAATCTCAGAAATGAGTGTTATTGAAGTTTCAAATGAACAGTTGACCAAGTGATCCACTCACTAACCTCTGAACTTTTTGTCAAATTTTGAAAATGCCTCAGATATTCGATATTCAAGTAAGTCCGTATGCGTATGCAGCTCATTTACATACCAAAGTTTCATCTAGATATCATGCGTTTGCGTAACGAAAACAACACGTAGTTTTTTCACATTTTCTTAAAAAACTCAAAAACTAAGATAGCAATTGTTTATACAAATGTCATTATAAATGGCTGACATGATGGTAAACAATATGGAAGTTTCATGATCTTGATAGCATTATTTAATCTCATGATATTTGCAAGATATGCAAGATGATTCTCAGTTTTTTGGAAACCACAAAAAACAAATGATTTATTTTCGCTAGAAAAGGACTGGGCTCTAAGTTACGCCGAGATACATCGATTGCGAGCTTTTCGTTAAAATCGGCCCATCTGTATAACAACTCATATATAAATCAATTAAATTGCAGAATTTAAATTATTCCTTGTAAAAAATTTTTTTCCAAATTTTGAGTTTTGGCTTTTTTGGGGAAAACCTGAATAACTTGGTGCAACCTGCACCAAAATTCGTGTTTTTTAACTTATAAGAAAGGATATTTAATTAACTATAGGCTCCAAAAAATTAAAAAAATTTACAATCATTGTTTGTTCAAAATTTATGGCGTTGAATATGGAAAAATTTAAAAAAAACATAAATTTTTGATTTTTTTTCAACTTTTTTCGAATGCAACTTTCAGAATCCTTGATGAATTTATACAAAAATAGCTCAAAATGTTTGTTAGTATCTTTACTATGCACTTCTTTTATTAATACATTGAATTTGTTTGTTTTGTAAAATATGCGATCCAAAATCCGGAACAACCTTTTTTCTCACCGAAAAAATTGGTTTTCCGCGAACATCTCAAAAACAAGAGCTAAACTAAAAAAATGAATATGACATTCGTGTTCTATAAGAAAAGTTGGGTTTTGTGTAGGGAGATTTTTCTTGTAAACCAGTGTTATTTAGATACGGATTTCCAATAGTTTTAATTAAAATTTTAAAATCGTTCTTAACTGATGGAACATTTATTGTCCAAATTTTTGATTCTATGTCCTCTATACTTAGTATTCAAGCTGGGGTTCCTCAAGGTGCTGTATTGAGTCCTTTGGTTTTTTTTTGTTTATTCATCAATGATATTCCAAGAGATAGTGAAAGTAACTGCAATATTTGTGTCAGATGAACTGGCGGTATCTGTTATCAATAAGCTTCAATTGTACCTCACTAAAATTCTCGAATTTTTTAAAAACTGGAAACTTAGCATTAATATATCAAAATGTGAAGCTATTTATTTTACTAGATGTAGAGCATCCCGTAAACTTTCACAACAACCTTTTCTGATTCAAAATTCTTCTTTGGAATGGAAACCTTCAACTAAATGTTTAGGAATTTATTTGGATAAATCATTAACATTTAAGACACACGTCACTCAAATACAACAAAATGTAATTCACTGTTCAAAAGTCTATATCCTTTACTCAACAGAAATAGTAAACTGAATAGTATAAACATAATAAGACACTCATTTATAAGTGTGTGATTCTTAATATTATACTTTATGGTGCGCCAATTTGGTGGGATATTTTTTTGTGTCATAATAAGAAATTTCAAATAATTCAAAACAAATATCTAAAAACTATATATAAACGCCCTAGACGATATAGCACTTTAAGAATGCACAACGAATTAAATATGAAGCTTGTTAATGTAGTTGCTAGAGAAGCTAAAGATAGATATATAAATAAATTAAATTATATTGAAAATTAATTAATAAACGCATTTAGTTTTACTACCGCTTAATTTTTGTAACGTAGATATTAAGTTTAGATTTAAGGAGTTTAAGTAAATATACGTTTTTATTAGTTACTAAGCAGACTAAACTGCATTTTGAATATATAAATTCTTTTTTTATTTATTTTTCGCAATACTCAATTAATTATTAATTTCATCTGCTGTAAAGCTTACTATTAAAAGCTGATTTAAAGTCAATAAAGGATTATTATTATTATCATTATCATTATATTTCAACAGTTAGATAAGGTTATATTATGTGTTTTTATGATATTCTACTGTTCTTTCTTTTCTTTCTTTTCTTTCTTTCTTTTCTTTCTTTTCTTTCTTTTCTTTCTTTTCTTTCTTTTCTTTCTTTTCTTTCTTTTCTTTCTTTTCTTTCTTTTCTTTCTTTTCTTTCTTTTCTTTCTTTTCTTTCTTTTCTTTCTTTTCTTTCTTTTCTTTCTTTTCTTTCTTTTCTTTCTTTTCTTTCTTTTCTTTCTTTTCTTTCTTTTCTTTCTTTTCTTTGTTTTCTTTCTTTTCTTTCTTTTCTTTCTTTTCTTTCTTTTCTTTCTTTTCTTTCTTCTCTTTCTTTTCTTTCTTTTCTTTCTTTTCTTTCTTTTCTTTCTTTTCTTTCTTTTCTTTCTTTTCTTTCTTTTCTTTCTTTTCTTTCTTTTCTTTCTTTTCTTTCTTTTCTTTCTTTTCTTTCTTTTCTTTCTTTTCTTTCTTTTCTTTCTTTTCTTTCTTTTCTTTCTTTTCTTTCTTTTCTTTCTTTTCTTTCTTTTCTTTCTTTTCTTTCTTTTCTTTCTTTTCTTTTAGTTAGCTATCATAGAAGATGTAGTTGTTTGATTTAGAAGACTAATTTTACCTAAAGCGTAGGACGCATATGAACTGATAAAATAATTGCTTATTTTGAGTAAGGCATATATCTATACCTCAGAGGTAAACTGCACTACGTTACTAGTAAATTACATAGAACATAGTGCAGTTTACCTCCGAGGTACTGATATTATGATACAAATAACTCAAATAGTATCGAGAAATGTGATAAATGTTAACAAATTTCGAGTCACGCTGTGCATAATAGTACAGTAACCAAACGTTTTCGGTTCTGAATTCTTTGAACCTTGACCAATTAACTTGAAGCTTGCCGAATAGTTAAAGGATGACTAAAAAATCAAAGGTGACATAGCGATAATTTGCGCTTCTTTCCTAGGGGTAGATGCCACCCCTTCTCGGGGGTGGAATTTTTTTCACTCAAAATAACCTCAAAAATAGATAACGCGACACATTTTAAGTCAAAATATACTCCACCGTTTTTTCCACAGAGCGATATTTTTCGAGTTATTCGCAATTAAAAACATGCAATTTTCGATCAAATAAGCATGTTTTTTGACGGTTTTTCACACATAACTCAAAAACTTAGTGTTCCATCAAAAAAGTTAAAATGAACAAAAATCAAGTTTAAAACGAAAAAAAGATTGGTTCTGGTATGAGTTTTGTAAGCTCAAAACGAAAAAAGTTATAGCTCATTGAAGAGAATTATGTTTTTTTAACAACCTGGTTCGAAGTATTCAACGTTAAAAAATGGAAAGTGTTGAATTTTTCGGACAAAACTTCTAAAATATTTTTATAATGCTTAGCAATACCTTTAAAATAAGTTCTAGTTTAATTCATGTCCTTTTAAACTAAGCGAGTTACGATACAAAAACAGTGAGCAGCTCGAATTGAAAAAAAAATCAGCGTTAAAATCACAGCTATTTCCAACAAAATCCATATTCTTCGTTATCCTTTTACATATAGCTGTATTTTAGTATTAGTCATGAGATCCAGAAGTCAAGCATTAGAATACGTAGTTTTTGAAAAAAGTAAGATGATAATGAAAAATGTATATTTCAATTTTCTTAAAAACGTACCTTTTCTACAAAATAACTCTAAAACTAAATAAGATACGTAACGTAACAAGTATTCAGCACGAAAATGTTTGTGTTTTTTAACCAAAAATTTGGTTATATTTTGTTTTCTGTGGGATCAAAAGTACCGAAGATGTAACTGTTTCAAGTTTGCATTACAGTGCTCCGACCACCCAACCCGAGCCTCTCAACCCGTATCCAGTTAAAAATGAAAAGTTTGAACAAACTGGAATTAATACCATAATTATTATGACTTTTGAAAGTACCTATATATTGGTTTTTTAATGGACGTTGTAACTTTAAAATTGAGAGTGATATGTTACAAAGACCATTTGCATTTTTTGGTGCAAAAACACAGGTTTTTTCGACATCCTTTGTGTGAGTGTGTGTCTGTGTTTGTGTGCGTGTATACACACACAAATCTATTTGAAATAGTGTGTGACTGTATAGTCAGCATATTTTCGAAATCAAAGCAGGAAGTACGTGATGTGCACCAGAATTGTTACTTAAAATAATATTTTGTAACTGTAAAAAAGGATGCGGTGCCTCTTATGGTTGCCGAAGACTTGGTTTATTTTGTAACTCAGCATGTGGGACAAGCTGCGGTGACAACTGCCAGAATTTTCCTCCAATTGACCCATCGGAAGAAAATGATAGTGATTGTGGCTCTGATGATTAAATTTTCTAAGAAACCGTGGCTAAAAAACCATGTTTCTGTTTTTATTTTTGAGTTCAAATTCAGTTTATTTCAAAATATATTATTAAAATTAAAAAAGGAAAAAAAATTCTATAAATATTTCAAATTAAAACTTTCATGTTTAAAATTAATAAAGATCTATAAGTTCAGTTTTACTTCATTGCCATGGTGCCATAAGGAAAAACAGTATTAAATATATTGTAAACTTGAGAACCTTTGAAAAATTTAAAACGTATTTACGAGTTATTAGTTATTACCTTAGTTATTTATCGGTGGAACTTCAAAAATACCAAACTATTTAACCGAGTTCTAACTTTTCGATTAAAATTGGATACAACGGAAAATGGCCACTTAGGTTCGGATGATGGTGGGCAAATCATTAGAATTGCACCATACAGCTTCTGCAAAATTATAGTTCTTTGACTAGTTTTTTTAAATAATAACAATTCTTTTCAAAGCGCCAATCACAATTAATTTGAAATTTATTCCAGTAAGCAGATGTGTTCAAATGTCTGAAAGCCCTCTTTTGGTTTTTACGTAAGCGTAACAAATTTTTGTAGCTTTGGGTACATTGAATTGCATCGACGTCTCACATTCAAATTCAAACTACCTTCATTACCAACTTCTGTACGCACGTTTTGTTGTTCGAAAAAAAAATTCAAAACCGCAAAACCGCGGTTTGGTAAGTCTGTTTTCGGTTAAGGTTTTTTGTTTCAAACCCTTCCGTTTTAGGTTTCGGTTAACCAAACCGTGAAACTCTACTAGTGAATTCTAGCTTTAAAACAAATGCTATTTTCTCATAATAATATTTTTAGAATATTGTCGTTTACTTTTTTTATTTCTCTAAGGCATCGGCGTGGTTTTTAAAAGGTGAAAAGTTGGAATACATATTAAACTATGTTCGAGAACATAAAAGAAGATTTATTCTACATAGCTAAATAAGAAGGGAATCGAAAAAATGAGTAAATCTACATTTCTTCTATATTTTCGCGTGGGGGTTTTCACCCCTTAAAAACAAAAAGCGCAAGTCGGGCTTATGTCACCTTTGAAGTTAAGAGTAAGATGAGTTTAATTCCCAATTTTCATGAAAATCGATGTAGGTTCAAAGAATTCAGAAGTTTGGATCTTTTTTCGTGTTCAGTTACTGGACTATAAACCGTATTACCAAAACAATTTTAAAGCGCGGAAAAAACAAATCTTTAATTTATAACACCAAATGACAATCGAGTAACTTCTAATACCAAACTCGTAAATGTTAACCATAAGTTATCTAAACATACCTCAATAGCATGCACAATCATCAATAAAAAAAAATTAAACCACAATATGATCACAACAACATATTTTGCAATCCAAATTCAAAACATAATGTCTATTACAAAAATCATGATCTCATACAAAATAATTAATTCAAACTGCATAATAGTTTTTCTATTCTTCATAAATATTCTTAAAATGAGTATCAAGGTTTGTTACAACAAAGAAAAAACAAATAATTCTTGTCTCTTTCAGTTTCACTTTTATATATTCCTGTTAAAGGTATTCCGCCATCAATCTTGTTATTTTTATTTATATTTAGCAAGAAGTTTTGCTAATATTGTTGTTGTACATAGGATAGATCAATGATGAGATTTACAACGTTAAAATTTTAATTTTGTATTACGTTTATTGATTTTACTTTTGAATCACCCTACAACGACAGCAATTAAAAATAGTATGAAGTAAACAAGAAATAATGTGAAAACTGCATCCTATGTTATTAATTCTACTTACAACAAAACTCATTATAAAATTGCGTGAAAATTTTATAATACATTCGAATAAATAAAACGAAGAGAATGAAAATAGATCACAGAAGTTTATTTTTGAAGATCGAGTTTTTCTTTTATTTTTTTAATTTTTTGCGATTGGTGAGTTTTCTTTTTTTTTTCTTTAGAAAATTATTTTGTTTAATGCTATTTTTAAATATATGAAATCCGTAGTTTTTTGGTTTGTACATATTTTCTCATCCGTGATTACAAAAAAAAACAAAACAAGAAGAAAATGAAATGGAAAATAAGAATTACAACAAAAAAAGTGAAATTATTTTTCTCTGATTTATCAACAGGAAGGAATTAATTAAATTTAGCATTTTTGTGTTGTTAATTTTGTTATTTTTATTACTTTTTTTTATTTAGAACCAAGTTAAATTGTTAAAAGAAGAGCAATGACGTATTACAAATTGAGATTATTGTGATCGTTATGAATCATTTATTTTAATTGAAAGATTAAGATTTGTAAGTTTAGGGATTTAATAATTCACTTTCGGATTTAACAATATTAATTGAAAATTATGATTTGGAATGCGTACAGCCTGTTCAAAAATGTGGTTGGTTGAATTGTTTTTTTAGTGGGAGATATGTGATGATGCTACTGATTCTTGACCAAGACAATTATGTAATGCAAAATATTTTCATAATTGGTTTTTTGAACTCGGTTGTTTTCAGAGAGATGTTAAATCACAGATAATTCTCTGAATTAATTGTAAACAAAAATACCTTTTGACGATTTCCACCTTGTGAACTGATTTTTAGTCCTGCGAGCCGGATGTTAGTAGCAACCAATACTTCAAAAAAAATAAAAGAATGTCGCCTGTAAGATATGATATACACTACATACAGCTCAGTTTAAAAGTTATAAATTCCATTTATACAACTCGCCGCTTTCTTGTTCTATTTTGTTACATGCTTACAATTTTATTTTTGAATTTTTTAAATCTGGTTATGCGACACTTTAATATGTACCAATTGCTGATTCAGCATGCTTGAAAACATGCTCTTGATTTCATATTTGGAAAGAGAAAATTTGATTTACTAGTACAAAAAACTAGTAATTGATCTATTTCAACTGTGAATCAGAACTGAACAGTATAATCTGAGAAAATTTTATGTAACTTTTATGGTGTACAGATACTGACAAAGTCACACATTTTATCCTATACTTGCTATGCTCATTTCATTATTGTGATTTTAAATGGGATTGAGGATTTGGCAGCCACAAGGAGGAGTAGTTGCTCCTTTTCTAGCAACACTTCGTCATATGAATTATAACATATTTTCTAATTTGTATGAATTTATGTATATGATAACGGAGTCACCTGCTAGACTCCTATATACAACGATTGGCAAAAAAAATAAATATTGGGTTTCTAATATTTTTTAATACTCTTCCTATTTTAAGAAGACTGAATCTAATAAAATATGATGTGCAATTTATGAAATTTTTTTTGCTATCCACACAATTGTCGATCGATCTAGTATTGAACCGATAAGAACTTTTTATTACACTTTAAAAAAAGTATATCATTCTCATCAGGGCTAGATACACCACCAAAAAAACTTAACGCTGTATAAACCAAAATTGGTCTACTGCTCTAGCGAAGTATAAGAAAACAAAAAACTTTCATAAAACATATATTTATTAGATTCAGGTTTAGTCAATTTATTTCTCTAGTTGATCATTATTGTTGTTATACTCTAACCAAGCTAGAATTGGATAACAGCTTGTATCGGCGAGAAGAAGATGACCATCTTCACTTGTGTCGAAGATGACCAGTCTTCACTATATGTTAACAAGCTTGTTATTCAATTCTAACTTGGTTAGAGTATAACAACAATAGTGATCAACTAGAGAAATAAATTGACTAAACCTGAATCTAATAAATATATGTTTATGAAAGTTTTTTGTTTTCTTATACTTCGCTAGAACAGTAGACCAATTTTGGTTCATATAGCGTTAACTTTTTTTGGTAGTGTATCCAGTCGGCTAGCCCCGATGAGAATGATATACTTATTTTAAAGTGTAATAAAAAGTTCCTATCGGTTCTGAACTAGATCGATCGACAATTGTGTGGATAGCAAAAAAAAAATTCATAAATTGCACACCATATTTTGTTAGATTTAGTCTTATTATTCATGATAGGATAATTTCCATTGGAGTGATGTAATATCACAAATAATTCATTGAATTAATCTTCCATTTTACTTTATCAAAAATTACGTTGGTATATTTGCTAAAGACACTACCAATCAAATATCAATCTGATATTTTAAAAAGGTTTAATCCTAAACAAATTTAATTTTTAGTTTTTTTTCAATTCCAATTATTTATTATATTCTTTACAATTATTGAATATTTTCGCATCAATTCATTATTCGATCTCTATTTGAAATTTTTATATTATTTTTTGGCATTCAACTTTATTAATTCAGTTCTTTTCTCCAACTGTTAACAAATTAAGTTAAAATTTGCATGCATTTTGTTGTAATTTTTATAAAATGTTCAATATATACTTAAAAATTGATAAAACTTATTTTAATTTGACTAAGTTTTATGTCTAAAACGGATAGAAAATTGTACAGACAGGATAAACAACTTTTCTTAAACATCTCAAATTATAGAAAAATGATTTATCAGATTATGTGTCAAGGATGTTAAGTTTTATGTGTTTATACTGCATGATTTAGTTTTACAACTAGGCCTGCCGAAGAGTTTGTGAAAGTCTGAGAAAAGGATTTTGATTTAAATCAATTCTACAAGGTTTTTAGAACCGTAGCAATTCAAATATTATAATGGGCAAGATAACACAAATGTTTACAACATTCCTATGTACATCCGAGCCGTTTCCGGTAAATTATTTATCATTTTTGTTGTTCATTATGTTTTTTCACCTATTTATGAAAATTAAAAGACAAATTACAGAGAGAACAATTTAAAATGTAAAAGAAAATTTTTCATGGCTCGTTCTTTCATGGCTCGTGCTATGAGAAATAAATTTTTTTGTTTTTTTAGCTAGTGAGTTTTGGGATTTTGAGTTCGCGGGAACAACGAGTTTTTTTGTGAATATGATTTCCTTTTGATAATTTTGTGGAGTTGATTCGGTTGAGAATGGGGTGAAATCGACTAAAAAGGTCACGCATGGATAAGCTGAGTTCTTAAAAAAATTTGGAGCCCTTTCGTACATATTTTATTAAAAATTTTTATAAATTTAAAAAAAAAAATTAAAGTAGAAAACGATTTTTGTGGATTATTTTTTTTTGTTGAATAGCCATAAAGCAAAACAAGAAAATAATAACTTTCCATAACAACAACGGTCAGAATTGACATGAAAAGTGTAATTAAATGAAATAATAATATTAGAGAAAAATAAACATGTTAAAAAAAAAGTCCGAGCGGCAGGATGTCCGCTAGAAATAGGTAGATTTCGAGATCAGACAGTTTTGTGTACAAGTAGAATCTGATGTATCAGATTAGTTTAAACAAAACAAACTAATTTCAAACAGATATCGAACAAATTTTAAAAAGAAAATTAGCTACATATAAGCAAAACTACATCTATCCAATTTTGCAACAATCAAATTTCAGATCTACCACAGAACATATGTGTGACAATTTATGACGCTATATGAAAAACAAACACCCACCTACTCTATATCATATGTCGTGCAACTACTGCAAAATATCAAAACAGTTTATTTCTAAGAAAAAAAAAATGTTTTTCTTTTATTCAAACCTTTTTATTTTTTTTTTCATTGACTGTTATAAGGTTTTTAGGTAGATTTCATATAAAAATCTACCTATTGCAATGGGCTTCATCTCGGAATTGCGGAAAAATTTTTGTGCCAAACGACTATATATGATAAGGGGAGACGAAAAAACAAAAAAAAAATTGATATATATATATATATATATATATATATATATATATATATATATATATATATATATATATATATATATATATATATATATATATATATATATATATATAAATAAACGATATGAGATATAACGAAAACGCCCGGCACTTCACGATCGCATTTGTTGAGGTAGATCAAACAAATTTTCTGTACATGTGTGTTCTATTAATATCTCGGACAAAATCGTGAATCAGCAAAATCCGACACGTGGTTAAGGAACTAGAGCCTTTTTTCTAAAAAAATTGATTTTTGAAAACCGTTATAACGGCCGTTTGGATACTAATATTTTAAAAAGTTAACAAAGTTTTAATCTTTGGAATATTTTTTATCAACCTGTTTTAAAAATAAACCTCTGCAGCTAGAGGTTCCTGAGTGAGCGGCTTCAACAAAAAAGTTTGCAAAAAAAATTTTATTTTGAAACAACCGGCACTCTCACGGTCGCATTTGAAAAGCCAGATCAAAAAACCTTATCAAAAAATGTGTGTTTTATTAATATCTTGAACAAATTCGTAAATCAGCCCAATCCGACATATGGTTAAGAAACTAGAGGATTTATACTAGAAAAACTCTGTTTTTTAGATCCGTTATAACGGCCGTTTGGATTCTAATATTTTTAAAATCTTCATAAATTTATAATCTTTGAAACCTTTTTAATCAGTTTCTTTCAAAAAAAGACCTCTGCAGTTGGAAGTTTCTGATGAGCGGCTCCAACAAAAAAGCTTGTAAAACGGAAAATGCGTTTGAATCAACTGGCACTCTCACGGTCGCATTTGTAAAGCCATATCAAAAAACCTTTTCTAAAAATGTGTATTTTATTAATATCTTGGACAAGTTCGTAAATCAGAAAAATCTGACACATGGTTAAATAACTAGAGGCTTTATACTAGAAGAAAATTCGTTTTTTTAATCCGTTATAACGGCCGTTTGGATACTAATATTTTTAAAAACTTCATAAATTTAGAATCTGTAGAAACATTTTAATCCGTTTCTGAAAAATATAAACCTCTGCACTTAGAGGTTTTTGACTTGTTAGCTTCAACAAAAAAGTTTGCAACAATCCATAACTTCAATTTCCAAAAACCTTATAACAGTCAATGAAAAAAAAATTAAAAGATTTGAATAGAAGAAATTGATTTTTTTCCTTAGAAATAAACTATTTTGATATTTTGCAGTAATTGGACGACATATATGATATAGCGTAGGTTTGTGTCATAAATTGTCACACATATGTTCTGTGGTAGATTTGATATTTGTTTGTTGCAAAATTGGATAGATATAGTTTTGCTTATATGTAGCTAATTTTCTTTTTAAAATTTGTTCGATATCTGTTTGTAATCAGTTTGTGTTGTTTAAACTAATTTAATACATCAGATTCTACTGGCACACAAAACTGTCTAGTCTCGAAATCTACCTATTTCTAGCGGATATACGTGCCGCTTGGACTTTTGCAAATTGTTTTTCTTAGGGCATGTTGCAAACTTTTTTGTTGAAGCCAACGAGTCAAAAATCTCTAACTGCAGAGGTTTATGTTTATAAGAAACGGATTGAAATGTTTCCACGGATTCTAAATTTATGAAGTTTTTAAAAATATTAGTATCCAACGGCCGTTATAACGGATTTAAAAAACCAATTTTTTTTAATATAAAGCCTCTAGTTTCTTAGCCATGTGTTGAATTTAGCTGATTTACGAACCTGTCCAAGAGATTTATAAAACACACATTTTTAAAAAAATATTTTTGATCTGGCGTTATAAATGCGACCATGAGAGTGCCAGTTGTTTAAAAAAAAATTTTTTTTGCAAACTAATTTGTTAGAGCCGCTCACTCAGGAACCTCTAACTGCAGAATTCTATTTTTAGAGTAAATTGATAAAAAAGATTCCAAAGATTCTAAACTTGTTAACTTTTTTAAAATATTAGTATCCAAACGGCCGTTATAACGGTTTTAAAAAACCAAGTTTTTTAGAATAAAGGCTCTAGTTCCCTAGCTACATGTCGGATTTTGCTGATTCACGAACTCGTTACTGTGCAATGCCCGATTGATACCATTACCTCACTTAATAATGAAAGTACTAGGGTTATTGTGTGATATAACCATACTAACAACAATTTTGGTCTGCAATTGGCAAGATCTAAAAAATAAATGTTTGGATATACAGTGGGAAAAACCCTCATTGAGTTTCCTAAGTGGATGTAACTGGACCATCAGCGAGGGACTACACGCTCAGGGAAGTTTTGTTATTTTTGTTATATGTATTTTGTTTGTGTTTTTATATTTTTGTTCTGTTAATTATGATGGACTAAGGTAAATAAGTAAGGAAGAGTTGTGACATGGTAGTGAAATTTTTACGAATGCCTGGGTGGTTGTTTAAGGCACGCGTGATTTTGTTTATCTTAAATTTTCTTGTACCGAGGTTGGTAAATAGAACCCCCGTGCAGATTAAGCTAGTGGCAGGGTGTATATTGCGTGCACGACCAACTGGTAGACCTGCACGGTCTACCAGACCTCCTACTACAATATCTTTCCACGACCTTTACTGTGATTGAGCCTTTCTTTATAACCTCAATGTTTTTGTTTAGTTTCGCCTGTCCTGATGGCAAAGTTCTATTTCATATTTGTTCACTTGGGAGTTCACTCTGTCTCTCTCTTTCTCTTTGTTGTTTACATCCCAAGGAAGGATTTTACGGTTTTCCAATCAGTTTCCATTTTCTTCTCATTCCACCAACAACTGACCCCAGTTTCTACATCCTATAAGACCTTCGTGCTGTTTTGAGTGATGTCATCACGCTAGTATTGTTTGGTTCTTCCTTTTCGATAAACCATAAATTGTTCGTACGACCTTCTTCACGAATTTTGGTAGAGTTCTGAAATTGGTGGTAGTCAATGTAATGCTTTCATAGGTGAGCTCAGATCAATTTAATGCTTTATAATGCATAATATTGTCATCGCCCAAACTAAGCCCCGATCAGGTTTGGCCTAGTTTTATTGGGCCCTGATCATGAGTGTAAACCTCTTACCCAATCAGGCCCTGCCTGGGATAGTCGCATAAGGGCCTTATGAATTTCACCATATAAAATTAAATAGAACAAACCCTAGTAAGGTATTTTGTATCAGGCGCTGATCAGATTGCCCATCTAAGGGTCAATTACGAAAAATCAAACCAGGGCCGAATATATTTAAATAAGGGTAACCCGAAAAGGATGTTCTAATTCAGGCCCTGAATAGGCCCAAATCAGATTGCCATAATAGAGTTTCCCCTTTCTGGCCCTGATCATGCCCCGACTCATTCAGGGTTTCCCAAACTAATTTCTTCTCGAGAGTGTGGGTTTACAGTTTACACGCCAGAGAATTGGAGAGTCCAGAGTCTAAATGCCAGAGTTTACACGTGGCCGGCAGTGATACGCGGTCTAAAAGTTTGTCTGCATATCTTTAAACGATGTTACAGAGCTGAGGTATTTGTAGTTTTCCACGCGTTCTAGACTAGACTATAAACTTGATAAAGACATAGTTTTGTGTCAAATCGATACCAAATTGATGGGTATGAGTGAAAGTGCATCACCTTTTCGAACATCAGATTTTATCTCAAAAGGGTCGGAAACTAACCTTTCGATTACTATTCTAAAGTTTGATTCCGATGTTGTAAATGTAAGTCTACAGAGAGAAACAAGTTTCTCTAAGATACTGAGATAATCAAATACTTGCTTAAAATCAACGTGAATGGTTATGTTACGCCCAACATTTAGAAGTTAGTTTGCACTTAAATTTCAAAACCTCAGCAGCATCTTCGTTTACAAAAAAATTGTCAATTAACATAAATAAGAATTCAATCGAAAAACTCCAAAAAATTAGATAGAAAATTAATTAGAAATAATTAATTTAATGTATCATGTCGTTTAAGCGGCAATTTCCATGTGAAATTGTTGATTTCATTGTAATTATTGATGACGTTTCAATTCACCATCTAAAAATTTATATAAACTGGTCTATAAACAGATCAGTTGATAAATGCATAGCACAAGGTATCGAATTTGTGTTACTGACGACTGGGGTTCGATACCGCCACGAAACACGTAAAATTTTTTCTTACTAAAAATCTTAACGATTAATTAGAAGAATCCAAAAATGGTTTCAGAATTGAAAAATTCTTATTATTCATCCAGTCATAACTACTCACAAGTTTTCGTAAATAAGAACATTGCATTGTTTCCCATTGATTGCCTTAGTCCTGTTTTCACTTAACTCAGAAATGGCAATGGAAAATACACCGAACACATCATAAAATGGAGAAATAAAATAATTGGATATAAATGAATAACGACCCTTAAGCACTTAATCATCCAACAACATCAATGAATAGAATGGTGGTTTCACCCAAGTGTCCCACCCTACATCATACCGTTGTGACACAGTACATCAAATTTTTATTCCAATGTCAATCGAATAAAAACAACCTCAAAATTTGCATCATATTTAAATGCATGGTACAGAAATTTGACCTTAGCTCAGTAATAAGTGTGGTGAAAGTGGAATTTAGTTTACTGACCAAAAACAAATTTTTCATGCTTAGTTAAAGTCAAGAGTGGAGGAAAAAAACAAGGATGATGCGGTGTGTCGGTTAAATTCGATTCACATACGCTACAATGAAAATGAAATCATTTAATGTAGTCAAAATATAAATATGACAAAATACCGTGGCAACCCCTATTTATTTAAGAATTCCCATTATTAATTCCCATTTATAAAAGATTTGGCAAATTCATTTTTAAATCAAAAACAAAATTCTATCTAAACCTCTACGTTCCATTTTCTGTATAAAATCTCATTCAAAAAAGATACTTCAAAAATAAAAACAAAGAAAGATAAGCAAACTTGAGAAAATTTGAACCTGAAACAAAGAAAATAAGAAAATGGTATAAATTTTGCAAATTTTATAATTAAAGGAAAAAAAGTTCAAATAATTAAAAATTCAAACAAATTGAAAATAACTAGGTAAACCTAAATACAACTAAATTAGAACCTTGAAGCATACAAAAACGAAGATTAGAAATGTAATAAATGGGGAAAAATGATAAATTGACAGTTGAAAAATTAGAAATTTGGAAAGTGAAATCGAAACGTAATGAAAATTCTAATTAGAAATTTGGAATAACAATATTGACTAAACGAAATTTTGAAAAATAAAATTAAAAACATGAAAAATTTTAAATTTTATAAAAAAGACAAATTAGGAAAATGTTAAGTTTGTTTTATTTATTTTCAATTTTTGTTTTTACTTTTCTTTTTTTTTGTCTCACATTCAAACTCTAAGCTTTTCATTATTTCTAATTACCCAATATTCTCCATTGTTAATTTTTATTTTTAACTATCTTAACTTCAATTTTCTTTCTTTTTAATTTAATTACTGAACTTTCTCAATTGTTCCTTGTCTCTTTTTCGATATATAATCTTTTTCCAAACTCTAATTTTGTTGCATTTTTTATCATTTTATCCAGTGTTCTATTTGTCTCGATTTTTCAATTATGTTTTAATTATTTTTTAAATTATGACATTTTAAACTTCTTAGTAGATAGATGGAATGGAATTTATTTTATAGTTTTTGTTCGCCTGATTTACTATAATTTGGAAAGAAGACAACTTAATTTTTACGAATATCTGTTCACGTTGTCAAGTGTCCATTTTCTGTTGATTTGTAATTTTTTTGTTGATTTATAATATATGAATGTCACATATTCACTCCTCAAGTACTACAGTCCCTGCTACTGAGTACTGACATACGAATTAACATAAGATATCACATAAAACTGGCAATAACAGTGAGATATCACTAGCCAAGGTAATATCTCAGGTGATATTTTAATAAAGTGTCTTGTTAGGAATTAGAATATGTGTTCCGACAACACATAAAAACCTTTAAGAATCAAGTTTTCATTTGGAGTCGCTGAATTCAAAATCGACCGCGGTCTGACCCCAGCATGTCAGAGTTTTAACAAAACCTTAAAAAATCCTTCAAAATCCACTACTTATCTGTTTAACAACACATTTTTGCTCTATGGCTCTTTGGTTATATCTGCTTGTAACATGCATTAAGACATTTTTCTTTTTCGAACATCGAAACAATGAATATAATATACTGAGAGAAAAATAAAGAGAGATACGTGATGTTGGATTCTCGATCATGAGGAAATGAAATGTTTTCTTTAGATTATCTTAAGACTTTAAACCGAATGGATTATTCAGAAATTGTTAATTTGTTTGATAAAATCAATAAATCTGTTATGAAACGCAAAAATTACAAAGAAAATGTTGTTTGTCAAGCCTTGAATTAATAAAAAAAAAAATAAAAAAATTATTACAAAGAAAATAATTATGATAAGCCTGCTATTTCACTATTATGTCAGGAAATGTTTATGATATAAAAAATAAAGCCTTGTCGTGATGGAAAAAAGGATATCATAAAGTGCCATCGATAGCAGGTACCGTGTTTACAAATTGGCGCCGAAACAGGGACTTGACTTGAACCTAAAGTTTATTTTTTTAGAAAACCTATTTTTTTAGATTTTGGAACTATTTTGATATTTTGATTTATTGAATTTTTTTATCGTGTTTTGGAACCTGTTTCGTGGCATTGCGAAACGACGCAACGTGGTCGAGGCAGATGAACTTATAAGGAGTATGTCGGGCCAGTTGCAGTCAGCCTCTCTGAACCAGTAGTCGTTTCGGAACACGAATCGGAACAGCTGGTTCTAGTACTTGAACCGATTGTGATCATGATGGACCTGGAATTGGAGCACCTAGCACCAACCCCTGAGCCGAAAATGGTACACTAGACCAAGAGGTGTAACAACTAGTTCCGGTTCCTGTTCCAAGTACGTCCAGGAAGCTTAGGAGAGACAGATGCAACTGGCTGATAATTAAAAAATTAAAGAAATCTCGAGGGGGCCAGTGGCAGAGGCAGCAAATCTTCGGGAAAAGGAAAATGCTGCTTAAGATACTGTCTCCTAGAGTCACAGCCTCCGTCATCGCCGCAATCCTCTATCATCAAGAATTTGGACTAAATTCCTTTTGATTTTTTTTATGAAATTTTCCATCTATGGGGCTTTGCCCCTTAACATTGATAGATGGTCCTAGGTGGCCTATGTTCAATATGAAAAGTGATCGACCGACCGATTGGTTCCCCATTCCGCTTCGGAGAGGCGTGCCGGATTCTTGTACAGGTGACATTTCTTGCACTTTTCTAAATTCCAATAATATTCCAAAAATTCTTAAAAATTCAAACTTTTTCCAAAATTCTAAAAATATTGCAAAAGTTATTACAGAATCAAAAATTGAAACTTCAAAATTCCATAAATTATAATAAAATCAAAAATTTAGAATTTTTCATAATTCTAAAAATATTCCAAAAATTCTTTCAAAATCAAAAATTAAATCTCTTCAAAATTCTAAAATAGTAGTTTATGTACCAAGTACGCAAAATATGGTTTTAGCGGACGAATTGTAATGTTTCCGGACGAGGCGCTAGCTGAGTCTGTAATATGAAGATGAGTCTGCTAAAGCCATTTGCGTACGTGTTGTATACACCGTTTTTTAGTATTAGCTCTTAGGATTTTTTTTCTTATTTATTGCTTAATTTGTATTCTTGCGTACCTAAAAATTTGATTTTTGAACAAAACTTATCAAAGCAATTGTGATTATAATTTGAAAATAATTATAATATAAAATGAAAACAAATTTTGAATCCGCCAAAGTGTTGTCATAACCACTTTAAGTACTAGGCCGCTAAAATACAATTTTGCGGACTCTAAACAGTTCTAAAAGTAATCATTTTTCGGAGCTAATACTAAAAATATATATAAAATTCAAAAATTCTACTTTTTTTCAAAATTCTAAAAGTATTGCGAAAATTATAACAAAAATAAAAAATTGAAACTTTTTTCAAAATTCACAAAATATTCCAAAAATTAGAATAAAATCAAATATTTAAACTTTTTCTAAATTCCAATAATATTCCAAAAATTCTTAAAAACTCAAACTTTTTCCAAAATTCTTAAAATATTGCAAAAATTATTACAAAATCAAAAATTGAAACTTTTTTCAAAATTCCAAAAATTATAATAAAATCAAAAATTTAAAATTTTTCAAAATTCTAAAAATATTCCAAAAATTTTTACAAAATCAAAAATTGAAACTTTTTTCAAATTTCTAAAAATATATATAAAATTTAAAAATCCCTTTTTTCTTTCAAAATTTTAAAAATATTGCAAAAATGATAACAAAATCAAAAATACAAACTTTTTTCAAAATTCGAAAAATATTTCAAAAACTATAACAAATTCAAAAATGTCCAATTTTTTGTTCAATTACATTTACGTCATAAAAACAACTAAATTTTTTTTTCCAAAAAATAGGCTAAAAAATAAATGAAATCATTTTTTGGCGCACTTGACATAATTTTTTTGACAAACTTAAATGCCATAATTCTTTATAATAATAATAAAATTTCATGTCATACAAATAATTAATTTTATTTTTTTCCAAAAAATGGGTAAAAAATAAATAAAATCTTTCTTTGACATACTTGTCAACATTTTTAAGGCAAACTTATAACACCATAATTCTCTATAGTAATAATAAAATTTCATGTCATACAAATATATTTCATGTCATACAAATAAGTAGTTTTATTTTTTCCAAAAAATAGTAAAAAAATAAATAAAAATCTTTCTTTTGACACACTTGTCAACATTTTTTTGACAAACTTATAATACCATAATTCTCTATAAATATAATAAAATTTCATGTCATACAAATAATTAATTTTATTTTTTTCCAAAAAATTGGGTAAAAAAATAAATAAAATCTTTCTTTTGACACACTTGACAACATTTTTTTGACAAACTTATAATGCAATAATCTAGTTTTTGGTCTCACACACCAATCTCGACAGTCAAGATTTCTTCAAATTCAATGTTTCTATTCGTAATCACTTAAAATGAACGTTTTTTAGGCAAAAATTATGCAAATTTCATTGTTTTGACACAATCCCGGTACAGTTATCGAACACGTCGTCCTTTCGGCTCTTCCTATTGCGTAAACCTATTTTTATAAAAAAAAATTTTGAAATCCGTATTTTAGAATCAGTAGGTCCTAAAACGTTAAGAAATGCCAAAAAAAGTGGGGGTAAAAATTTTACTTTTGGCTCGAGAATGTAATACTTAGGTCTTTCAGACCGAAGTAATTAGCTTTATGTTTGCTACATATAATAAACAAATATATAAATTTATTGCTGTGAATCTATCGCGCTCTCTGTCTTTGATTTTTTTTCCCAAACCCAATAGCCCTAAACGAGTTAAGCCTTAAAACCCATTAACACATGGTTTTTTTAACTAAATTTATAAACTCGCAATTCTTTAAACTCTTTATCGATAACCTCATGACCTTATAACCCTATAACCCCGTTAAACAGCCACAAAAAGAAATTTCAGCCTGTACGTCTATTCCGGCGTTTTCCTGTACGAATTGCGAATTGAGAAAAAAGTACAATAAGTGAAATGAAGAAATATTAAATCTAATACTAATTTGTTATTTCCCGCGGCTAGTTATGAAAAAATTGCTATAATTTATTTCTTAATTCCTATTTCATGATGTACCGGAATAGGACTATACTGGGTGTCTGACTAGGTATAGTATACGTTCTTGGGGTCGCTAACGCCGAATTAGAGGTCGCTTCACTACAGCACGTCAGGGTTCGGACTTAACCTAAAAAACCACAACAGTTACAGAAAAATGTATTTTTGCCCGGCGTTCAGATCACGCATTCTATATATTTTCGGGATCACATATTTTCAAGGAATATTCCATAACTAAGATTAGCTCATAAGTTACCACCCCTAAGATATCACCTTGGCTAGTGATATCCCACTGCTATTGCCAGTATGGTAGAATGTGATATCTCACCTTAATTTGTATGTTAATAGCAGGGGTTGGAATACGCTAAGATAATTTAAAAAATTCCGCCACTTAGCATGAGATTAGAGCTCCAGAATATTTATTTTCAAATTCTATTCGTAAGAAAATGAAGTTTACAAAAACGAATGTGAAATCTTAAAACTAACTAAAAAACGATGCAAATCTAAGGCTAGGTGATGTCTGGTCATTATCCGTGGTTTTAAATTGTCAAAAAAAATGAAAACCTTATTGAAAAATCTGATATAGATACAAACATATATGTGCTCATCAATCCTTTTCGTCTGGGCTACAGAATCACAGTTTAGTATCAAAACACGTATAAACACTTTAAAATTATTCCAAAAATTAATTTAAAAACCTCCAACATACTTTTAAAAAAATGCAGTCTTGAGGACTGCCGACAGAAGTGAAACCTTAAAATTGTGAAAAAACTGTGTTTTTATCGTCTAAATACAACAAAATCTTTACTTTCTTTGCCACACTTCTACACTGTTATTAACTGAGAAAAACATCAAATTCAATTGAAAAACAAAATATGAAACAAGAGAATGGGAGTAAAATTATTTATAATATATTATCATTAATTTCAACAATACTTAGGTTATTCGTACTATCAATTGCATTTTCTCTATCCAAAAGTATAAAGAAAACACACAAAACAAATATGACTAACACAATTTTTTTTATTTTACTTAAAAATACAACAAAATCTTTACTTACTATAACACTCTTACACACCACATTTAAACCGAAAAAAAATCAAATTCAATAAAAAAGAAGAAAATAACAAATGATTACAATATATCTCACTCTCTTTTAATATTTATTTTAAATTTAATATTTATTTAGCGTAACGACGACTCGAATATATAAATTTTTCCTCATACAAAATCGCACAACGCGCCTAAAGAAGTTTTCATTTCAAAAATGATACAACAATCACCAACAGAAAATAGAAGAACATGAAAAAAGAAAACAACAACAAAAAGTATAAAAAAACAAAACAGCCACAAAACATTTCTTTTAAAAACTGAAGAAAATATTGAGATGTCATAAAAATCGCCTGAATCCATTATAAATTTTACTTCGTATTGATGTCACACTGTGCTAAAAGACAATAACAATAACCTTAAAAAACTACACTATCGATAAATTTAAATTCCGTAAATTCCGCAACCTTAAACTTAAACATGTACCACTCCGTGATTTGAACTCTCGACCTATAGAGCCTCAATCGACTGCGATATCCATATTGCAATTTAAAACATTACGACCGGATAGAGGTAGTTTATATTTAAAAATATATGCGTGATGATAACTCTAATATATACATTTTTCCCATGCAAAATCGCACAACGCGCCTAAAGAAGTTTTCACTTCAAAAACTCATCTTGCTCAAAAATTATGTGTTTTTTGTCTATCTACGGATTGCCTATCTATTTTCGTATAAATGCACTTATAAATCCATAGCTCACCTAAAATAAAAATTTGGGATTAATTCTACTATCACTCCTCACTAATTCATAATTAGTATTACCAAAAAAATCCACCTAACTTAAACAGCAAAAAAACGCATATCTCTTGTAATCACTATAATTATTTCGTACCATTTACAAATAATTTTCCATTTCATTTCTATGTACTAAATTAATTATATATTACACAAATGAAAAGAAAATTTTTTTGCAATAATTAATTTTCCATAAAAGAAAGGAAATTAGATGAATTTATAATTTTTTACAGAATCAATCAACTTTTTAGTGTAACAGTTTCTTGTTATACATATTTTATTTTCATCAAATAATTCAATGGTTTCTTCAAGATTGCGTTGAAAATTTTAATTACATATATTGTTGTAGAAAAAAAAAACTTTCATTGGAAATTACAAAAAAAAAATAATTATTTTTGTGTTTTGATTGAGATGAAAATTTATTGGATGGAAAAACAATAAAACTGATGTGTGACAGTCTTAGAACGTTTCAATGTGTTGAATTGGAGAGTTAAGTGCATTTCAACGATTATGCATTTTATCACACTTTAATATATTAATTTGATTGAATTTTATTTTAATCACGAGTTTCAATTAAGAAAAAAATAAAACAAGACAATATAAAAATACGAAAACTAAAAATCTTTGTTATGTGTTAATATATGCTTCATATTGATTTGTTTTGTTTGGTTTATTGTGTCAACATAGTCGTGAAATTTTAACTGAATAATTAATATAAAAATTTTCATTTGAATTTATGATTAGTGCGTTTGTTTTATGTGTAAATTCAAGGGTGATATACTTGTGGTAAAACCCTGTTTTGACATACTGGCGCATTTTACATCTGAAGGAAATTTGTTTTCATTTTATTGCCTTTCATTTCCAAGTTTTACTTCCTTTAAAAGTAATCTGCCTTTACTTCCTATAAAGAAAAAAAATTCTAAAATTTGGGATAGAATCAAACGTTACGACAACGACAGGTAGGATGAGGAAGGAAGTCTAAAAGTTGCTAATGCTGAAATTTTCGTTTATCTAAGACTTTCATAAAAGTGTGGGAAAGTTATTTTCTATTTCTTTTCATTTTTTATCTGTAGTATCCTCGTTAGGCATTTTTAAAAGGTGGCACCTCTGGTTTGTAATGAGTAGAAACTTCTTATAGCTTACTTTCATGACTGTTAAAATACCGCAAACAAACGCCCCAAAAAATTATAGATATATCAATATATATATATATATATATATATATATATATATATATATATATATATATATATATATATATATATATATATATATATATATATATATATATATATATATATATATATATATATATATATATATATATATATATATATATATATATATATATATATATATATATATATATATATATATATATATATATATATATATATATATATATATATATATATATATATATATATATATATATATATATAAATATCAATATTTATCGATATATCGAATAACGATACCAGAATCATAAAATATCGATATATTGATATATCGACACATATTGATAGGTACACCATTGATATACATATCCATATCCAATCCAATATCCAATACATACACCATTGATATACATATCTATATATCGATACATATCGATTTAGAGGAACTTATCGATATATCAATTCTTATCGATATATCGAATAACGATACCAGAATCATAAAATATCGATATATTGATATATCGACACATATTTATAGGTCAATACATACACCATTATTATACATATTCATATATCGATACATATCGATTTAAAGGAACTTATCGATGTATCAATACTTATCGATATATCGATAACTATAGATATATGGATTTTATATTTTTTTGAATCAGTACTTTTTGTAACATATTTAATATCGCCCGATGCCCAGTCCTATTAGCAATAACAAAATATACCTACGAAATTTTTGATTGAGGTTGAATTATAATTTCAGAAGCATTAATTTACCATTAATTTGAATTCTGATATCAACACCCTGGCCTGAATCGACTAGCGAAAAGTAGCTGAAATTCTGATATCAACACCCTTACCTGAATCGACTAGCGAAAAGTAGCCGTTTAATTTCATAAGAATTGTTTAGGTTTTTCCACCAAAACTTTTCGAATACAAATTTTTTTGTTTTTTATCCTAATCCTACTCAATTCTTGATCATTTCAATACAAATCAGCGTTGATTAAATTTTAACAATAAACATATAATTAATATGTCTCTAATAAAAGAAAACATGTTGACGTCAATCAAAATGAAAGTCATTCATGCTTACCGCAAGGGCTACAAAACCAACAATTATTTTTAATGGTTTGGTTTGTGGGTTTTTTCAATGGCCAAAATTGGTTTTGATTTTGACATTGGTTTAGTTAAACGACAAGTTTTGGTTTTGGTTTTTCTAAACAACAAATCTTGTTTTGGTTTCGGTTTTGGTTTTACTATGCAATATTTTTTAGTTTTGGTTTAGGTTTTGGTTTGTCTAAACCCCCTAAATTTGGTTTTGGGTTTCGGTTTGTTTTTTTTATATGATATGTTATAATTTCGGTTGTGGGATTGCCTATCTATTTTCGTATAAATGCACTTATAAATCCATAGCTCACCTAAAATAAAAATTTGGGATTAATTCTACTATCACTCCTCACTAATTCATAATTAGTATTACCAAAAAAATCCACCTAACTTAAACAGCAAAAAAACGCATATCTCTTGTAATCACTATAATTACTTCGTACCATTTACAAATAATTTTCCATTTCATTTCTATGTACTAAATTAATTATATATTACACAAATGAAAAGAAAATTTTTTTGCAATAATTAATTTTCCATAAAAGAAAGGAAATTAGATGAATTTATAATTTTTTACAGAATCAATCAACTTTTTAGTGTAACAGTTTCTTGTTATACATATTTTATTTTCATCAAATAATTCAATGTTTTCTTCAAGATTGCGTTGAAAATTTTAATTACATATATTGTTGTAGAAAAAAAAAACTTTCATTGGAAATTACAAAAAAAAAATAATTATTTTTGTGTTTTGATTGAGATGAAAATTTATTGGATGGAAAAACAATAAAACTGATGTGTGACAGTCTTAGAACGTTTCAATGTGTTGAATTGGAGAGTCACGCATTTCAACGATTATGCATTTTATCACATTTTAATATATTAATTTGATTGAATTTTATTTTAATCACGAGTTTCAATTAAGAAAAAAATAAAACAAGACAATATAAAAATACGAAAACTAAAAATCTTTGTTATGTGTTAATATATGCTTCATATTGATTTGTTTTGTTTGGTTTATTGTGTCAACATAGTCGTGAAATTTTAACTGAATAATTAATATAAAAATTTTCATTTGAATTTATGATTAGTGCGTTTGTTTTATGTGTAAATTCAAGGGTGATATACTTGTGGTAAAACCCTGTTTTGACATACTGGCGCATTTTACATCTGAAGGAAATTTGTTTTCATTTTATTGCCTTTCATTTCCAAGTTTTACTTCCTTTAAAAGTAATCTGCCTTTACTTCCTATAAAGAAAAAAAATTCTAAAATTTGGGATAGAATCAAACGTTACGACAACGACAGGTAGGATGAGGAAGGAAGTCTAAAAGTTGCTAATGCTGAAATTTTCGTTTATCTAAGACTTTCATAAAAGTGTGGGAAAGTTATTTTCTATTTCTTTTCATTTTTTATCTGTAGTATCCTCGTTAGGCATTTTTAAAAGGTGGCACCTCTGGTTTGTAATGAGTAGAAACTTCTTATAGCTTACTTTCATGACTGTTAAAATACCGCAAACAAACGCCCCAAAAAATTATAGATATATCAATATATATATATATATATATATATATATATATATATATATATATATATATATATATATATATATATATATATATATATATATATATATATATATATATATATATATATATATATATATATATATATATATATATATATATATATATATATATATATATATATATATATATATATATATATATATATATATAAATATCAATATTTATCGATATATCGAATAACGATACCAGAATCATAAAATATCGATATATTGATATATCGACACATATTGATAGGTACACCATTGATATACATATCCATATCCAATCCAATATCCAATACATACACCATTGATATACATATCTATATATCGATACATATCGATTTAGAGGAACTTATCGATATATCAATTCTTATCGATATATCGAATAACGATACCAGAATCATAAAATATCGATATATTGATATATCGACACATATTTATAGGTCAATACATACACCATTATTATACATATTCATATATCGATACATATCGATTTAAAGGAACTTATCGATGTATCAATACTTATCGATATATCGATAACTATAGATATATGGATTTTATATTTTTTTGAATCAGTACTTTTTGTAACATATTTAATATCGCCCGATGCCCAGTCCTATTAGCAATAACAAAATATACCTACGAAATTTTTGATTGAGGTTGAATTATAATTTCAGAAGCATTAATTTACCATTAATTTGAATTCTGATATCAACACCCTGGCCTGAATCGACTAGCGAAAAGTAGCTGAAATTCTGATATCAACACCCTTACCTGAATCGACTAGCGAAAAGTAGACGTTTAATTTCATAAGAATTGTTTAGGTTTTTCCACCAAAACTTTTCGAATACAAATTTTTTTGTTTTTTATCCTAATCCTACTCAATTCTTGATCATTTCAATACAAATCAGCGTTGATTAAATTTTAACAATAAACATATAATTAATATGTCTCTAATAAAAGAAAACATGTTGACGTCAATCAAAATGAAAGTCATTCATGCTTACCGCAAGGGCTACAAAACCAACAATTATTTTTAATGGTTTGGTTTGTGGGTTTTTTCAATGGCCAAAATTGGTTTTGATTTTGACATTGGTTTAGTTAAACGACAAGTTTTGGTTTTGGTTTTTCTAAACAACAAATCTTGTTTTGGTTTCGGTTTTGGTTTTACTATGCAATATTTTTTAGTTTTGGTTTAGGTTTTGGTTTGTCTAAACCCCCTAAATTTGGTTTTGGGTTTCGGTTTGTTTTTTTTATATGATATGTTATAATTTCGGTTGTGGGATTGCCTATCTATTTTCGTATAAATGCACTTATAAATCCATAGCTCACCTAAAATAAAAATTTGGGATTAATTCTACTATCACTCCTCACTAATTCATAATTAGTATTACCAAAAAAATCCACCTAACTTAAACAGCAAAAAAACGCATATCTCTTGTAATCACTATAATTACTTCGTACCATTTACAAATAATTTTCCATTTCATTTCTATGTACTAAATTAATTATATATTACACAAATGAAAAGAAAATTTTTTTGCAATAATTAATTTTCCATAAAAGAAAGGAAATTAGATGAATTTATAATTTTTTACAGAATCAATCAACTTTTTAGTGTAACAGTTTCTTGTTATACATATTTTATTTTCATCAAATAATTCAATGTTTTCTTCAAGATTGCGTTGAAAATTTTAATTACATATATTGTTGTAGAAAAAAAAAACTTTCATTGGAAATTACAAAAAAAAAATAATTATTTTTGTGTTTTGATTGAGATGAAAATTTATTGGATGGAAAAACAATAAAACTGATGTGTGACAGTCTTAGAACGTTTCAATGTGTTGAATTGGAGAGTTAAGTGCATTTCAACGATTATGCATTTTATCACACTTTAATATATTAATTTGATTGAATTTTATTTTAATCACGAGTTTCAATTAAGAAAAAAATAAAACAAGACAATATAAAAATACGAAAACTAAAAATCTTTGTTATGTGTTAATATATGCTTCATATTGATTTGTTTTGTTTGGTTTATTGTGTCAACATAGTCGTGAAATTTTAACTGAATAATTAATATAAAAATTTTCATTTGAATTTATGATTAGTGCGTTTGTTTTATGTGTAAATTCAAGGGTGATATACTTGTGGTAAAACCCTGTTTTGACATACTGGCGCATTTTACATCTGAAGGAAATTTGTTTTCATTTTATTGCCTTTCATTTCCAAGTTTTACTTCCTTTAAAAGTAATCTGCCTTTACTTCCTATAAAGAAAAAAAATTCTAAAATTTGGGATAGAATCAAACGTTACGACAACGACAGGTAGGATGAGGAAGGAAGTCTAAAAGTTGCTAATGCTGAAATTTTCGTTTATCTAAGACTTTCATAAAAGTGTGGGAAAGTTATTTTCTATTTCTTTTCATTTTTTATCTGTAGTATCCTCGTTAGGCATTTTTAAAAGGTGGCACCTCTGGTTTGTAATGAGTAGAAACTTCTTATAGCTTACTTTCATGACTGTTAAAATACCGCAAACAAACGCCCCAAAAAATTATAGATATATCAATATATATATATATATATATATATATATATATATATATATATATATATATATATATATATATATATATATATATATATATATATATATATATATATATATATATATATATATATATATATATATATATATATATATATATATATATATATATATATATATATATATATATATATATATATATATATATATATATATATATATATATATATATATATATATATATATATATATATATATATATATATATATATAAATATCAATATTTATCGATATATCGAATAACGATACCAGAATCATAAAATATCGATATATTGATATATCGACACATATTGATAGGTACACCATTGATATACATATCCATATCCAATCCAATATCCAATACATACACCATTGATATACATATCTATATATCGATACATATCGATTTAGAGGAACTTATCGATATATCAATTCTTATCGATATATCGAATAACGATACCAGAATCATAAAATATCGATATATTGATATATCGACACATATTTATAGGTCAATACATACACCATTATTATACATATTCATATATCGATACATATCGATTTAAAGGAACTTATCGATGTATCAATACTTATCGATATATCGATAACTATAGATATATGGATTTTATATTTTTTTGAATCAGTACTTTTTGTAACATATTTAATATCGCCCGATGCCCAGTCCTATTAGCAATAACAAAATATACCTACGAAATTTTTGATTGAGGTTGAATTATAATTTCAGAAGCATTAATTTACCATTAATTTGAATTCTGATATCAACCCTGGCCTGAATCGACTAGCGAAAAGTAGCTGAAATTCTGATATCAACACCCTTACCTGAATCGACTAGCGAAAAGTAGCCGTTTAATTTCATAAGAATTGTTTAGGTTTTTCCACCAAAACTTTTCGAATACAAATTTTTTTGTTTTTTATCCTAATCCTACTCAATTCTTGATCATTTCAATACAAATCAGCGTTGATTAAATTTTAACAATAAACATATAATTAATATGTCTCTAATAAAAGAAAACATGTTGACGTCAATCAAAATGAAAGTCATTCATGCTTACCGCAAGGGCTACAAAACCAACAATTATTTTTAATGGTTTGGTTTGTGGGTTTTTTCAATGGCCAAAATTGGTTTTGATTTTGACATTGGTTTAGTTAAACGACAAGTTTTGGTTTTGGTTTTTCTAAACAACAAATCTTGTTTTGGTTTCGGTTTTGGTTTTACTATGCAATATTTTTTAGTTTTGGTTTAGGTTTTGGTTTGTCTAAACCCCCTAAATTTGGTTTTGGGTTTCGGTTTGTTTTTTTTATATGATATGTTATAATTTCGGTTGTGGGATTGCCTATCTATTTTCGTATAAATGCACTTATAAATCCATAGCTCACCTAAAATAAAAATTTGGGATTAATTCTACTATCACTCCTCACTAATTCATAATTAGTATTACCAAAAAAATCCACCTAACTTAAACAGCAAAAAAACGCATATCTCTTGTAATCACTATAATTACTTCGTACCATTTACAAATAATTTTCCATTTCATTTCTATGTACTAAATTAATTATATATTACACAAATGAAAAGAAAATTTTTTTGCAATAATTAATTTTCCATAAAAGAAAGGAAATTAGATGAATTTATAATTTTTTACAGAATCAATCAACTTTTTAGTGTAACAGTTTCTTGTTATACATATTTTATTTTCATCAAATAATTCAATGTTTTCTTCAAGATTGCGTTGAAAATTTTAATTACATATATTGTTGTAGAAAAAAAAAACTTTCATTGGAAATTACAAAAAAAAAATAATTATTTTTGTGTTTTGATTGAGATGAAAATTTATTGGATGGAAAAACAATAAAACTGATGTGTGACAGTCTTAGAACGTTTCAATGTGTTGAATTGGAGAGTCACGCATTTCAACGATTATGCATTTTATCACATTTTAATATATTAATTTGATTGAATTTTATTTTAATCACGAGTTTCAATTAAGAAAAAAATAAAACAAGACAATATAAAAATACGAAAACTAAAAATCTTTGTTATGTGTTAATATATGCTTCATATTGATTTGTTTTGTTTGGTTTATTGTGTCAACATAGTCGTGAAATTTTAACTGAATAATTAATATAAAAATTTTCATTTGAATTTATGATTAGTGCGTTTGTTTTATGTGTAAATTCAAGGGTGATATACTTGTGGTAAAACCCTGTTTTGACATACTGGCGCATTTTACATCTGAAGGAAATTTGTTTTCATTTTATTGCCTTTCATTTCCAAGTTTTACTTCCTTTAAAAGTAATCTGCCTTTACTTCCTATAAAGAAAAAAAATTCTAAAATTTGGGATAGAATCAAACGTTACGACAACGACAGGTAGGATGAGGAAGGAAGTCTAAAAGTTGCTAATGCTGAAATTTTCGTTTATCTAAGACTTTCATAAAAGTGTGGGAAAGTTATTTTCTATTTCTTTTCATTTTTTATCTGTAGTATCCTCGTTAGGCATTTTTAAAAGGTGGCACCTCTGGTTTGTAATGAGTAGAAACTTCTTATAGCTTACTTTCATGACTGTTAAAATACCGCAAACAAACGCCCCAAAAAATTATAGATATATCAATATATATATATATATATATATATATATATATATATATATATATATATATATATATATATATATATATATATATATATATATATATATATATATATATATATATATATATATATATATATATATATATATATATATATATATATATATATATATATATATATATATATATATATATATATATATATATATATAAATATCAATATTTATCGATATATCGAATAACGATACCAGAATCATAAAATATCGATATATTGATATATCGACACATATTGATAGGTACACCATTGATATACATATCCATATCCAATCCAATATCCAATACATACACCATTGATATACATATCTATATATCGATACATATCGATTTAGAGGAACTTATCGATATATCAATTCTTATCGATATATCGAATAACGATACCAGAATCATAAAATATCGATATATTGATATATCGACACATATTTATAGGTCAATACATACACCATTATTATACATATTCATATATCGATACATATCGATTTAAAGGAACTTATCGATGTATCAATACTTATCGATATATCGATAACTATAGATATATGGATTTTATATTTTTTTGAATCAGTACTTTTTGTAACATATTTAATATCGCCCGATGCCCAGTCCTATTAGCAATAACAAAATATACCTACGAAATTTTTGATTGAGGTTGAATTATAATTTCAGAAGCATTAATTTACCATTAATTTGAATTCTGATATCAACACCCTGGCCTGAATCGACTAGCGAAAAGTAGCTGAAATTCTGATATCAACACCCTTACCTGAATCAACTAGCGAAAAGTAGCCGTTTAATTTCATAAGAATTGTTTAGGTTTTTCCACCAAAACTTTTCGAATACAAATTTTTTTGTTTTTTATCCTAATCCTACTCAATTCTTGATCATTTCAATACAAATCAGCGTTGATTAAATTTTAACAATAAACATATAATTAATATGTCTCTAATAAAAGAAAACATGTTGACGTCAATCAAAATGAAAGTCATTCATGCTTACCGCAAGGGCTACAAAACCAACAATTATTTTTAATGGTTTGGTTTGTGGGTTTTTTCAATGGCCAAAATTGGTTTTGATTTTGACATTGGTTTAGTTAAACGACAAGTTTTGGTTTTGGTTTTTCTAAACAACAAATCTTGTTTTGGTTTCGGTTTTGGTTTTACTATGCAATATTTTTTAGTTTTGGTTTAGGTTTTGGTTTGTCTAAACCCCCTAAATTTGGTTTTGGGTTTCGGTTTGTTTTTTTTATATGATATGTTATAATTTCGGTTGTGGGATTGCCTATCTATTTTCGTATAAATGCACTTATAAATCCATAGCTCACCTAAAATAAAAATTTGGGATTAATTCTACTATCACTCCTCACTAATTCATAATTAGTATTACCAAAAAAATCCACCTAACTTAAACAGCAAAAAAACGCATATCTCTTGTAATCACTATAATTACTTCGTACCATTTACAAATAATTTTCCATTTCATTTCTATGTACTAAATTAATTATATATTACACAAATGAAAAGAAAATTTTTTTGCAATAATTAATTTTCCATAAAAGAAAGGAAATTAGATGAATTTATAATTTTTTACAGAATCAATCAACTTTTTAGTGTAACAGTTTCTTGTTATACATATTTTATTTTCATCAAATAATTCAATGTTTTCTTCAAGATTGCGTTGAAAATTTTAATTACATATATTGTTGTAGAAAAAAAAAACTTTCATTGGAAATTACAAAAAAAAAATAATTATTTTTGTGTTTTGATTGAGATGAAAATTTATTGGATGGAAAAACAATAAAACTGATGTGTGACAGTCTTAGAACGTTTCAATGTGTTGAATTGGAGAGTCACGCATTTCAACGATTATGCATTTTATCACATTTTAATATATTAATTTGATTGAATTTTATTTTAATCACGAGTTTCAATTAAGAAAAAAATAAAACAAGACAATATAAAAATACGAAAACTAAAAATCTTTGTTATGTGTTAATATATGCTTCATATTGATTTGTTTTGTTTGGTTTATTGTGTCAACATAGTCGTGAAATTTTAACTGAATAATTAATATAAAAATTTTCATTTGAATTTATGATTAGTGCGTTTGTTTTATGTGTAAATTCAAGGGTGATATACTTGTGGTAAAACCCTGTTTTGACATACTGGCGCATTTTACATCTGAAGGAAATTTGTTTTCATTTTATTGCCTTTCATTTCCAAGTTTTACTTCCTTTAAAAGTAATCTGCCTTTACTTCCTATAAAGAAAAAAAATTCTAAAATTTGGGATAGAATCAAACGTTACGACAACGACAGGTAGGATGAGGAAGGAAGTCTAAAAGTTGTTAATGCTGAAATTTTCGTTTATCTAAGACTTTCATAAAAGTGTGGGAAAGTTATTTTCTATTTCTTTTCATTTTTTATCTGTAGTATCCTCGTTAGGCATTTTTAAAAGGTGGCACCTCTGGTTTGTAATGAGTAGAAAATTCTTATAGCTTACTTTCATGACTGTTAATATACCGCAAACAAACGCCCCAAAAAATTATAGATATATCAATATATATATATATATATATATATATATATATATATATATATATATATATATATATATATATATATATATATATATATATATATATATATATATATATATATATATATATATATATATATATATATATATATATATATATATATATATATATATATATATATATATATATATATATATATATATATATATATATAAATATCAATATTTATCGATATATCGAATAACGATACCAGAATCATAAAATATCGATATATTGATATATCGACACATATTGATAGGTACACCATTGATATACATATCCATATCCAATCCAATATCCAATACATACACCATTGATATACATATCTATATATCGATACATATCGATTTAGAGGAACTTATCGATATATCAATTCTTATCGATATATCGAATAACGATACCAGAATCATAAAATATCGATATATTGATATATCGACACATATTTATAGGTCAATACATACACCATTATTATACATATTCATATATCGATACATATCGATTTAAAGGAACTTATCGATGTATCAATACTTATCGATATATCGATAACTATAGATATATGGATTTTATATTTTTTTGAATCAGTACTTTTTGTAACATATTTAATATCGCCCGATGCCCAGTCCTATTAGCAATAACAAAATATACCTACGAAATTTTTGATTGAGGTTGAATTATAATTTCAGAAGCATTAATTTACCATTAATTTGAATTCTGATATCAACACCCTGGCCTGAATCGACTAGCGAAAAGTAGCTGAAATTCTGATGTCAACACCCTTGCCTGAATCGACTAGCGAAAAGTAGCCGTTTAATTTCATAAGAATTGTTTAGGTTTTTCCACCAAAACTTTTCGAATACAAATTTTTTTGTTTTTTATCCTAATCCTACTCAATTCTTGATCATTTCAATACAAATCAGCGTTGATTAAATTTTAACAATAAACATATAATTAATATGTCTCTAATAAAAGAAAACATGTTGACGTCAATCAAAATGAAAGTCATTCATGCTTACCGCAAGGGCTACAAAACCAACAATTATTTTTAATGGTTTGGTTTGTGGGTTTTTTCAATGGCCAAAATTGGTTTTGATTTTGACATTGGTTTAGTTAAACGACAAGTTTTGGTTTTGGTTTTTCTAAACAACAAATCTTGTTTTGGTTTCGGTTTTGGTTTTACTATGCAATATTTTTTAGTTTTGGTTTAGGTTTTGGTTTATCTAAACCCCCTAAATTTGGTTTTGGGTTTCGGTTTGTTTTTTTTATATGATATGTTATAATTTCGGTTGTGGGTTTTGATTAAAAAATTTGTGTTTGAGCATTCGACAGAGAATTTATTCAGAATTAAGCACATTATTTGTTAACAAACAATGCCAATGTTCAAGTATAAATGTTAAGTTAAGTAATAATACATTACATACCCCGGTTGAAAGTGTTTCATTTTCTCGTAGCATCTAGGACATTTAAGGAATCATTTGACGAGCCGAATATGCAATTTCTACCGCGGTTGGTTGAATATTTTATTCCATACTATATTCAAATAAAAGAATCTAAAATAAATTTTTGCACGACCTACGTATAAAGTTCAATTCCGCTCCCTCGTTAGCGGGAGCGGATTGATGTTTTTACTCCCTATGTAGTAAAAAATAAACAAAACCATGGCAACGATTTTGAATTCCATGACAACATAACAAAAATAATACGAATTTGAAAAAAATACAGGCAACTATGATAGCTTTCGTTTTTTATTATCATAAATTGATTGGCAAAAACTCATTTTATATCTAGAAAGAACATACAACAATTTCATACAATTTAATATTTATTTATTAAAAGTATGTAATAAAATTTACAGTTAGAAGAAATGAATTCCATGCAAAGATTTATTTAAAAAGGTACATAAACTACGTTTACGTAATCCCACAGCCTGTACAGAACATTTATTGTTCTTATAGCATACAAAAAAACGGTTATGATTGGTGTTCTGGTTTCGTAAGGCTCTGTATTTTTTACCAATGGCAACATAATCGATTAAGCCAGCGGTTTCCAAACTTTCTGATACTGCGACCCACATAAGAAAAAAAGAAAAATTGGCGGCCCCCTTATTAGATAAAACAATAAAATAATATAAGCATATTTTCAAGTTGTAAAAAGTAATGCATTCATAGAATAAAACTAAACAAAAATTAATAAAAATTTAGTATGTATCCGATCCGAAACACGTAAAAAATGTGAATTGTAGTTTTTTTCTGAGAAACTTCAAACCATACCTTTGAATTGAAAATATTCCAATTACTTCTTTACTTACTTGAGTTTAATTGATCTCAAAAATCCAAAAAATTAGTATGTATATTTATAGAAAAAAATTTAATGTGATGAGCTTGTTTGTTAGCACAAAGTTTCTCAAATCGTGGTGTTATTGTTGTAATAGCCACCTGAAGTTCTTTTTCCATTTTACTAAACAATTTCGATTTCATGACTGCTAAAGGCTGTTTTACACGGACCAGTTTTTTGTCCAGAAAAGTATTCATTTTTGTATCCAGTCAAAAATGGACATTTTTATTAACATTTTTCTATAAAGTTTTTTCTCTGTTTACACACAACCAGTTTAAACTTACTTCGCGCATGCGCCTATGTTTTGTTTTGTTTGATTCTACGAAGGTAAAATAAATTCTATGAAGATAAAATAAATAATAAATCGTAACTGACTTCGCGCATGCGCCTATGTTTTGTTTTGTTTGATTCTACGAAGATAAAATAAATTCTACGAAGATAAAATAAATAATAAATCGTAATAAATCGTCGCATTAACTGTTGTAAAAATGAAGAAAAAATAGAACATGCTCTATTTTTTGCTCAGAAACTGGATGTATGTCCATTTTTTATTTGCGCAGACGGCTGTTGCGCATAAAATAAATATGAAACTGAAAATAAATTAGAACTAGCTTCATTTTTTGCTTAAAATGTCCATTTTTGACTGGATACAAAAATGAATATTTTTCTGGACAAAAAACTGGTCCGTGTAAAACAGCCTTAAAGCAGCAAATCCGGTTTCGCATAAATATGATGTTATACGAATGGTAACAGCACTATTATAGCTCTGTCCGACAAGGTAATATAATCTTTTTTTCGTTCCACCCAAAACTGAATTAAAGTTTTACTATCAAATTCCTGTTACAATGGATTGCGATACTTCGCAAGATATTTCAATCAATATGTAAAATCAATATTTCTGTAAAATCAATATCGTTGAAATAATCATTGGAAATCAAACTTACTCAAATTTGCTTTGATCTACTCTACCTCGAACAATTTGTGTAGTTGAAAAGCAGTTTATTATTCGATTTTATTTAAATCAGTTATAATTTTGTTTTGGTATTTTTAATAATAAAATGGACCAGTCAGATCTAAATATCAGCCCAAAATAAAAAATTTTGCTAATAATAAAATTGTGTGGTTTCTTTTGAAAAATTTTCAAATTTTTGGCGTTCCATTGGTGATCTACTCAAAAGCTGCTTTGAGCAGCTATTTTGTTCCAAAGGAACGCATGTAATGTGACAAATGTTTTAGTAAACTTTGCAAATATTCTATAAAAAGATTTTTGTTTGCTTTAATATTGTTTCCGGTACCGGCGTCATTTAATATTGGAAAGATGCCAAATAAATCCTTTTCTAAATTGGATATCCATAGCTCCAATTTTTTAATGAATGCCGTGACTTTGTCTTTTTGAATCAGAGAATGCATTTGTAGACCTTGCATTGATTTATTTATTATTATTATTAAATTAAAAACTTCACGACCCCCTTGAGGTTATTACGCGACCCCCCTGTGGGTCGCGACCCACAGTTTGGAAACCGCTGGATTAAGCTGTCTTCCTCAGCGGCAATGCTAAAAACTCTGCTAACATGATTTTTTGTATTATTAAATGAAATTAAAATTGACGACCCTTAATCCTGGACATCGTCTACCATTAAATTGACGAATTCGTTACACCTTAAGGCACCAGCAATACCAATAATTATTAATGTAACCTTTATAATTTTATAAAAGAAAAGAATAATTATATGTTCATTTAACTCATTAAACTTACTTTTGCCATTAACAAATTTGCTGTGTAGTTCTCAATTTTTTTCTTACCACACCAGTCGAAAAAATCTTTATATGATTTTTCGTATAACTTTTTTGATTTAGATGGCAACAAACCATCTATCTATAACTTCTCTTGCAAATTTGTTTTAAAAATAAATAACACACAGGTGAAATAGTTTAAAAAATAAAGAAGTATTTTCCTCTCAGTGTTCATCAATTCGTCATTCAATGATTAAAATTATCATTTCTGTTTTATTTATTACGTATTGCTGTATTTATTAACTAACTTAACTGTATTTATTAACAATTTTAACTAATTAACTATATTTTAGCTAATTAACTAATTAACTATCTTATCTGTATTAATTAACTGTATTTATTAACTATTGCTGTTCTGTTACCAATGAAATTGGGAGTCGAGTCACTTTGTCGGCAAGATGTCTTCTGACTGCCGACGCGATCTTCAATTTTATGCTGTCACATTTGGACAAACATAGTGGCCAGCTGGCAGTTGATATGAAAATGGAGCTAATATGCCGCATTAAAGAAAGACGAACTGATTTATCTAGCTTACTGCATTATCTACATAACAAATACCAAGTGTTATGTTAAAGCTATCGACAATCAATTAAGTGTTCAACCACAGACAAAAGACGAAAATGATATTAGTATAAACACGAAGGTTCGTCGTTAGTTGACCCAGTTCGAATCTAATGGGATCAGAGGCCCGGACGAACTCGAGAAAGTGTACAATTTTCTTTTGTCGATTCCACCGACAAGCGTGGAAGCAGAAAGAGCATTTTCAGTGTCAGGAATTATATGCACAAAAATTCAATCACGTCTAGCTGATAACACAATAGATATGTTGTGTTTAATGCGATCACACTTTTTAAAACAGAAAAATAAATAATTATATTATTATTTTGTTTCTTATAAAATATTTGTGTTTTATTATTTTATTTTTGACTGAATTATTTATTATTTGCATTTGAAATAAACGTAAAATAAACTTGAATAGATTTTGTTTAAATTATTGTTTTTTAAACTCTGGTAAACATTTTGTACAAATTAATATATTTTGTTTAAAAAAAAACCGGGTTGAAACCGGAAACCTGCTTTTTTTATAGGTAAAACCGAAAACCCGGTTTTAGAATATCGCCCCAAATTTGCAATCACTACAGCTAACTATGATGCATTGTAATATTTCACTGAAAAAAATTTAAAGTAATATATACAAAAAATGAGGTATATTTGACTAGATAATTGTCAATAGTAGCTCAACCATAAAATGGTAAAAGTAATTAAATCATTTTCATAAAACTGACAAATCTGTTTGTTTAACTATACAAAATATATTGTCAATTTAAAAAAACATTTTGTTGCATTCGGGAAAAAACATTTTGTTTGATTGTAGTTAGTCAGTCGAACAAAACCTTTTTGTCAAAGTATAAAAAAAAATTGTACAATTGATACCCATAGTAGTTCTATTCGAGCAATATTTATGATAATTCTACAAAGTATTCGATCCTTTTTACAAATTCGTTGTCAGCTCAGTAAGTTTTGTAGTACATTTGCCAATAGTTTTATCAGATCTTCCGTTTTTTTTATCATATCTACCTATTTGTTACAAGATATTCTGTTCAAATTACCAGAAATTTGGTCAAATAAATGAAATATTTTGTCACATCTAGCCTAGATTTAGCTGTTTCAATTAACTGTTTTGTAGACCCTACTATTTCGTAGACCGTGTTGTTAAATAGAGCATATTTTTAGTCATATTAATCAGTTATTTGGTCAATTCTATTAGTTGTTTATTGGAATGTAAAAGTTGTCAGATTATTTGTACTAAATGTTTAGTTCGTTTTATTAAATATTTTGTTATTACTATTAACTATTTGATGTACTTCACTAAATCTTTTGTATATTTTAACAAATATTATACTAATTTAAAAGCTTTTTAAGCTGCATTTGAAACGATAACTTAATTGATACTTATTTTGAAGGCTTTTTTATTTGCTATCATTTTAAAATGTTAAAAATTTTAAAATGACGGCAAATAAATATGCCTTCAAAATAAGTATCAAATAAGTTATCGTTTTAAATGCAGCTTATAAAGCTTTTAAATTAAATATAATATTTTTCAAAATATACAAAATATTTAGTATAGTACATTTATTTACATGCAAATTTATTTAAGTACATTTTATTTTTATCAATGTCACATCATAAAGATAAAACTAGTTGTATTTTTTTCAATTGCTCGAAAATTCACTTTTCATGTCGAAAATTGTTAGTTGTTTCTGAAAGTAATACACAAAAGAATAACAACGGAAAATCGTTTAGTTTAATTCGTTTAGTTTATTTAAAAGTATTATACATATATATTCATTATATAATTTCATAACATTCAAACTCAGTTTTTCTTCATATTAGATCAAAGTATATTTTTTATTCTTTATTCGATCATTCAATTTCTAAAAAATTTGCTTATATTTCCAAAATAATTTTGAAAAACAATACCTTAACAGTTAATAATTTTCATTATCTAAACTATGAATTAGCACTTTAATCGGAATAAAAGTTTTATCCGAAGCACATTTCAATTTGTAAAAATATTGTTGCAAAAATTGCCACACCATTGCTGACTCGGGTGGATATTCCAAGTTAAAGACATGGAATATCTTAAAACACGCATCAACGGCCTTTATAATATTAGTATGCACATGTTTTACCCCATTAAAATGTGTGAACATTTTCGATGGATACAGCACATCATCTGCAATTATAACTATTTTGGGTTGCATTGGTAGTTTTTTTTTTTAAATGTTCGATATGTTCCTTAAAAAGGATTATTGATTTCGACATATATATCGTCGCTTTAATAATGAAACAACGTATGCTATTTATACGTTGTTTTTATATAATAGGTGCGCTGCATTTCCCATAAGGGTATCTTTGAATTGGCGTTTTTACATTTTCGAATTATTTTATGACTGGGGGTAAGAATTAATAAATTGTAAATTAACGTCCATGCAAATGCATGCGCATATCAAACTTTAAACTCAAATATCTCGAAACTATACTTTTGCGTATACGTCATTTCATTATTAAAGCGACGATATAAAACTATCTTGCGAATCGCTGATTGAAAAACGCTTAATACTTCTTTTTCCGTCAATTTTTTTTGTGCAGACTTTTGACGTAGGAATTAAAATCCCATGTAGAAGCATCAAAAGACCACACAATTTTCCATCTGGGAACATAAAGGAATATAGATATAATTTTATAGAATTAATGATTATAATAAAGGAGTTATTTTAAGTACTTTCAGTTAATTTCGCATCTACCATCCGTTGCAAAAGTAGGCGACAGTTTACTTCTTTAAGCTTTGTTTTATAGATTATCAGCATTTTATCATAAAAAGAAGTGGAGAATAAGTCTAACAAAGCATTGGAGTTATCGAAAAGGTCCTCAAAGTCACTGTTTATCTAAAATGTGAATTATAATATTAATTCCTTTTAATAATATTGTATGTTCTGAAATATTTTATCTTACCAATATTTTATCTTACCTTACATCCTTGAGACAGCTTGTACTGTGGCCAAATTGATTCAATGATACTATTCGTATCTTCGATTTTAAGATCTTCAAATCTTTTGACAGCACATTTTTTCCAATGCATCAATAGCTCATCTGGATTTAAATTCTCATACTTTAATGCACGTATTGATGTCGCAACATCTTCATCATCAATATGACATTTTAATCTCTTCGATCTAGCCTTTTCTTCTGCGTTTGTAAATTCATCAACTGAATCCGTTATCTGACGACGTAATCCCCCTTTTTTCAATCGTTTTTTTATATTGTTGTACTTATTGTACAATTTTCCTTTGGGATATCGTGAGGTACAATCGTAATAATATTCCTTAGAAAAATAAATAAGGAGAATAAAGTCTTATTAAAATTTTCTTTATAACAGAAATAAACAACCTTTAATTCTCCTTTAAAGATATCACATATTTCATGTGAAATTTTCTCCACGAGTTTTGGGGTTAGAATAATGCTATTGCGCAAGAAATAGTTTACCACGATTAGATGGTATTGATTAGAATTTCTCTGATGGAATCTTGTAACCTTTTATTTGTTTCGTAATATTCTAAAATCATTTTTGACTGCGAACATTCGTTTAATATATCGAGGAGACTTAAATTTGAGTTTTGTGCAGTAACAAATGATGAAGATATTCTATTCGCTAGTGAATGCGGTAATGTTGATGATGTTGAAGCTACGTTTATTTGTGAAGCCGAACAAGTGGGACTAATATCAATTTTTTGTCTCCACAATTTGAAATGGTAATTAAAATTTATAATATCACCCATTTTAAACTGCTTAAGAATAGTTGGTATTACTTCGCGTTCCAGACGTTTTAATTGATCAACAAATATATTTTGCTCTGAAAATAGATTTATCCATAATTATTATTTTAACTTTAGGTTTATTGAAGTTTACCTTTAAAATAAGACAGCAAGTGAACTAGGTCCCAACTTTCAAGCAACGTATTCAATTCTTGAACCTTAGCTTCTTCATTATTAAAGATTGAAACAAATTGAAAATAATCTCCATCATCATTATTTAGATAATATGTTGTATATTCCTGACGATTATTTTCCATATCGTATTTTTGCGTGAATATTTTTAGTTTTATAGGTTGTTACAACTAACTTAAAAAATCTTTTTTTTTAAATTATTTCTAATTGTGTTTTCATAAATATTAATGGGATGAATTACATATACAAGAAATGATCATGAAATTTAATTAAATATTGAATTAACAAAGCTATAAAATATATATATATATATATATATATATATATCTACATAAAAAGCTATTAGATATTTAAATATAAATTGTGATTTTTAATATTTAAAAAAATATCTTCAAATTATTATTTGCAAATTTTTTTGACAATTTAGATAATGATATAAACTTAAATTATAAAATACCTGTGGCTTAGAAATTAATTATGTAGCTTGAAGAATTAAACATATATATTAACTATAATTAAAATAACAAGAAACAGGCTATTCAAAATAAGTTTTTAGGCAGTTTTTGTTATATATGTTTTATGGTTGCCTAGATATTACACGTATTTTTAAATTGTTTCGTTTTGTATGGTTGCTTTGATATTTTAATTAAATCTGCAGACCTTTTAGCACAAATTATGTTATATTTAGTGCCTTTAGTTACTAAATTTGTTCAAAAAAGTTTGGGAGTAATAAATAACTAAATGTGAAGAGGAGGATTGATCAATGCAACATATTTGTTTAATAGTTCTTAATTGGGACTCTTAATTAAACATATACATATTAATATGTTATATTTAATTAATACCTTTCTTTATTTCGTATCATAAACCTCATATCTGGTAGCAATGTAACATTAAGAGGTGGACTGATGAATGTTGTTATACCTTTTAAAAACCATTGCTTACATATCGATGGATTCACCCAATATGATGAGAAATGTTTAGAGTATGAGAATACTTCTATTTCTTGACAAAGAATCAATGTCTCCAAATTAAGAAACACCACAATTTGTTTAATTGTATAAAACCGAATTTTATCAGTAAAAGCGGATAAGAAAAGTTCTTTTTTATATAATTTGCCATTAAATTGAACTTCACTATAACAAGTAATGTGATCCAAAGATATCCCAAGATGTTGACTTATTTCAATCAAAATTTGTAATTTTTGTTATTCATTCTTTTTATCTACCACAAGTTCGAGTTTAGGTTTACTATTTATGAACAACGCAAATTGCAACTGACTCTTGTTAGCCAGCGATAAACATATGTTTTTTCTTGAAGTAATTGAGCGAGCATATGTTTTAAATGGTTTATGTTTGGACTCATATCTAAATGACCAGTAATGCCGCGGTGGACCTGAGTGCTCAATAACGTCAAGGTAATGCAATAAAAAATGGTGTTTGGGCTGCAATGTATCATTGAAATAGTTGACATAATCTGAACAAAGTTTTGATATTTTTATCCTTAAAATGTCTGCATAGCTTTGTGGCATGCGGGTACAAAGAAGCATATCAATAAGTTCTAGAAAATCAGTTAGAAATAGCCATATATCGTCATCTACAGGTACCAAATCACCTATTAATAGTGGAAGAAAATGTAGAAAACTCATCATTTCTCGCGCAGACATTTTCAATTTAAATTTTCTCAGATGACTGAGTTTTAATGGTCCAACAAAATTGTCAATTTCAATAGAACCATAATTAAAATGTTGTTTTCTGAAATTGAATGCGTCAAGTGTAAAATATTTTTTCGTTTCAATAAAGTAAATTAAAATATGACAAATATTATAATTACTCACTCCTTCAAATATGTCATGCATTAAATCCACACTAAAATTTGTTGTGACATGAAAGATGGGAAGCAAATTAAACAAACATCTACTTATGATACCGCTATCTAAAGACTCAAGATCGGTGTTATAATTATTTTGGGTTCGAAGCTCGAAATAGTTGCTCAAACAACAATTGCGAGTTTCAGTTTTAGATGCTCTACAAAATCTACAAAATCTTGTTGCAGAGAACTTTTGAAACCCTAAGATATTATTTAAACCAAGGTTATCTCCTAAAATTAAGTTTACGCGTTTCACACCTTTTGATGTTATAATATCAATACCGATCTCTTCTAAATATTTCAATTCACTGACGAATTCAGTTAACGACGCGTCATTACCAAAATCCTTTATATATTGAGATTTTATACTTGCGGCCAAAAATATATTGTTTAGTTTATAATTAGTTTTTGAACAAGGAAAGGAATAGTAGAAATTACAAATTGAATGAGTACCTGCGTGTGACCCTAACGGATTGTTAATTTCAAAATCATCCGTATAAAGAAAATACGGAATAGCAATTGGATATGAAGTTAAACGGATTTCTTCTTTCCATAGTTTGCCTTGAATAAAATGTGAAAATCCATCTCTATCATTTAAAGTTTGCTTCATAAAATGAACTGTTGATAGCAAATTATCGTTTTTTTCGAAATATTTCTTGAACTGAAAGCGTAATGGTAATAAAATTCCCTTGCTTTCATGTTCTTCATATAATATTTCTCCATTTTTATAAACTTCGGTAACTTCGTTGTTAATTGTAAACTGTTTTAAGTTTTCAATGCAGTTTTTTTCACGCAGATGCTTAAAAAGGCGATACTCAGTTTTACAATATTGAAATGGATCCTTACAAACATTTAAATACGATTTTAAACTTTTTAGTTCATTTGGTGTAATTAAATTTTCAACGACAGTTGATATTTTGGTGGTAATCAGTTCAACAATAAGTTCTTGTATTTTAAAAACACAGTTCACTGGCATATTATCCAAACCATGGAGATTTAAAGATAACTTTAAAACTGAATTGTGCAAATCATCACAAATACTTTCAAAGTTTGTTTGAGAGTTTGGAAGCTCTAGTAATTTAAAATTATTCATGTCATTTAGATTATAATTAAATGTTTGGTCAACAAAACTTTTTTGTAAATTCTCTGTTTGAGGAGATGTTGGAGCGCTAGAAACATTTGATTTCCTTGCAATCATTTGTGCGAGCATATGATCATTTAATTTGTGCTTATTCTTGCAATGTCTTCGAAAACTACTGATATTTTGAAATTTTTGACAGCATTCTTTGTAAGTGCAAATATACCTGCTGTGTTTATTTAATCCATGATATAGTCTCAAATGAGTTCTGTAATCTGCAAATACTGAAAATTTTACAGCACACATAAAGCAATCCATTTTATCACGTATATACAATTATACTTCGTTTATTTTATTTAAATTTGAAATGTTTTTAAATTTCTAATACTGTTCTAAAACTTTTTCTATGTTAAAAATTACGTAGTTTTATTAACGTTTTCGAACTATTTCACTTTACTTTAAATTATGATTTTACCAACCAACTAAGAATTAAAAAATTATTAAGACCACACGTATGCTTAAATAAATTGTTAGACAAATTATTTTGTATATGCTATCATTTCTTGATGAATTCTATCTTTCTTGAACATACAAACAACAAAATATTTACTCTATTTCATCAAAGTTTGTTGCTTAAATCCACAAAAAAATCTTGTACATAGGATTAAAAATATTTTAAATTCTTCATTAAATGATTGTACCAGTGACTAATTATTTTTAGAATCTACCAAGACTTTTCAGGTTTAATCAACCATCAATTTTAGTACCACTATCAAAATATTTGTTATTTCTACGCTATCTGTGTGAACCGATGACAAAACACTTTTAAATTCAACCACATAGGCTTACAGTCAAATTTATTAACAATGCTAGTATCGATAACAAAAAGTTGGTAGTTTCTTTCAAATTTTTGTTTGTATAATCTTCTGTATTTGTTTTGTAAAATTGACAAAATGATTGTCAAGGTTTGACAACAGCTTTGTCTATTTTACTTAATTTTAATTTATGTTACAAAACACAATCAACAAAATCCATATTGTAGAATAGCCCAACATATTTTTTTCAGTGAATATTTTCAGTTTTGCTTTCGGTTTTGGTTTGATGATTTTTAGAATGTGGTTACGGTTGTGATTGTGGTTTTGGTTATGATTATTTTTAAAACGTGGGGATGGTTTCGGTTTTAACCATTTTTAGAATGTGGTTATGGTTGTGGTTTTGGTTTTACTAATTTTGTGTGGTTATCTGGTTTTTCAGTTTTGGTTTTGGTTTCAAAAAACCCGTTTGAAGCCCTGCTTACCGCAATCATTTATACTGAAACTCGTGCGCTGAATGCTTTGACACTCGATATTAGAATCATTCTGTGGTTGCTTTACAACAGAATATACCAAATCAATTACATGAACTATAATAAAATAAGCTTTACCATTGAGGGCGAGATAAAGACGTCATACTTGGTGACATTCTTCATCGCATGTGTAGTATTACATCAATTAGACAAACACAGAGTAAACGAAAATATGTCACAACCCCATATAATGTGCTTCTGTTAATTTTTGTTTCTTTAAAATGTCAATCCAATTACCATATATATATAATATATAAATATATATATATATATATATATATATATATATATATATATATATATATATATATATATATATATATATATATATATATATATATATATATATATATATATATATATATATATATCAGTGTTGCAAAACGAAAAAAAAATTCGTAACGTTATGCATTTCGTTTTTATAACATTATATTTATTTTTTCGGTACGTTATTTCGTTATGAAACAGAAAAATATTATATTTCGTTATGTTATAACGTTTTAATTACGTTATTTTAAAATTAAATGTTATGTTTAAAACTATAACCTATTTTAATGTACAAAAATCGAAAATCTAATGAACAGTTACTTTTTGCATGCAAAATTAGAAAAATAAAATATTAATATAATAGTACATTATGATGCTAGGAAGCAAAACTAAAGATTTTGGACGTATGTGGAGTTTGCAAATCGAGGCGCTAGCCGAGATTTGCACCCACATTGAGTCCAAAATAGCTTACGTCCGTGCATCATATGCTGTTTTTTATTCGCCGCAAGCAAAATATTTAAAAAAACTGTTTATTCTAAATTAATATTAAATATTTGCATAAATTTTGAAATAAAAATATGTGGAACAAGTTACCTTTGACAAAATATTTGTTATCTTTTCCAAATTATTGTATAAATATGACAACAAATGATAACAACTATTTTAATTGGATAATGAAGTTTTGAATTTAAGGGTTGCTTTGATAAAAATTTATATTCTATATAGAATTTAAACAAATATAAATGTTTTTTTGCTTTTTTGGACGTAGCTATGACAACAAAATATATGGTGAAAAAGTGACACTTTAAGGCCGCAAATCACAGTAATAGAGTAAATAATAATAAAAAATTAATATTTTTCAAATTTTACATGTAAAAAGTAGTAGATCCTAGTAAAATAAAATTAAATAACTACACTGAAAAAAATTTAAAGTAATATAAACAAAAAATGTGGTATATTTGACTAGATAATTGTCAATAGTAGCTCAACCATAAAATGGTAAAAGTAATTAAATCATTTTCATAAAACTGACAAATCTGTTTGTTTAACTATACAAAATATATTGTCAATTTAAAAAAACATTTTGTTGCATTCGGGAAAAAACATTTTGTTTGATTGTAGTTAGTCAGTCGAACAAAACCTTTTTGTCAAAGTATAAAAAAAAATTGTACAATTGATACCCATAGTAGTTCCATTCGAGCAATATTTGTGATAATTCTACAAAGTATTCGATCCTTTTTACAAATTCGTTGTCAGCTCAGTAAGTTTTGTAGTACATTTGCCAGTAGTTTTATCAGATCTTCCGTTTTTTTTATCATATCTACCTATTTGTTACAAGATATTCTGTTCAAATTACCAGAAATATGGTCAAATAAATGAAATATTTTGTCACATCTAGCCTAGATTTAGCTGTTTCAATTAACTGTTTTGTAGACCCTACTATTTCGTAGACCGTGTTGTTAAATAGAGCATATTTTTAGTCATATTAATCAGTTATTTGGTCAATTCTATTAGTTGTTTATTGGAATGTAAAAGTTGTCAGATTATTTGTATTAAATGTTTAGTTCGTTTTATTAAATATTTTATTATTACTATTAACTATTTGATGTACTTCACTAAATATTTTGTATATTTTAACAAATATTATACTAATTTAAAAGCTTTTTAAGCTGCATTTGAAACGATAACTTAATTGATACTTATTTTGAAGGCTTTTTTATTTGCTATCATTTTAAAATAATAAAAATTTTAAAATGACGGCAAATAAATATGCCTTCAAAATAAGTATCAAATAACTTATCGTTTTAAATGCAGCTTATAAAGCTTTTAAATTAAATATAATATTTGTCAAAATATACAAAATATTTAGTATAGTACATTTATTTACATGCAAATTTATTTAAGTAAATTTTATTTTTATCAATGTCACATCATAAAGATAAAACTAGTTGTATTTTTTTCAATTGCTCGAAAATTCACTTTTCATGTCGAAAATTGTTGGTTGTTTCTGAAAGTAATACACAAAAGAATAACAACGGAAAATCGTTTAGTTTAATTCGTTTAGTTTATTTAAAAGTATTATACATATATATTCATTATATAATTTCATAACATTCAAATTCAGTTTTTCTTCATATTAGATTAAAGTATATTTTTTATTCTTTATTCGATCATTCAATTTCTAAAAAATTTACTTATATTTCCAAAATAATTTGGAAAAAAAATACCTAAAAAGTTAATAATTTTCATTATCTAAACTATGAATTAGCACTTTAATCGGAATAAAAGTTTTATCCGAAGCACATTTCAATTTGTAAAAATATTGTTGCAAAAATTGCCACACCATTGCTGACTCGGGTGGATATTCCAAGTTAAAGACATGGAATATCTTAAAACACGCATCAACGGCCTTTATAATATTAGTATGCACATGTTTTACCCCATTAAAATGTGTGAAAATTTTCGATGGATACAGCACATCATCTGCAATTATAACGATTTTGGGTTGCATTGGTAGTTTTTTTTTTTTTAAATGTTCGATATGTTCCTTAAAAAGGATTATTGATTTCGACATATATATAAAACTATCTTGCGAATCGCTGATCGAAAAACGCTTAATACTTCTTTTTCCGTCAATTTTTTTTGTGCAGACTTTTGATGTAGGAATTAGAATCCCATGTAGAAGCATCAAAAGACCACACAATTTTCCATCTGGGAACATAAAGGAATATAGATATAATTTTATAGAATTAATGATTATAATAAAGGAGTTATTTTAAGTACTTTCAGTTAATTTCGCATCTACCATCCGTTGCAAAAGTAGGCGACAGTTTACTTCTTTAAGCTTTGTTTTATAGATTATCAGCATTTTATCATAAAAAGAAGTGGAGAATAAGTCTAACAATGCATTGGAGTTATCGAAAAGCTCCTCAAAGTCACTGTTTATCTAAAATGTGAATTATAATATTAATTCCTTTTAATAATATTGTATGTTCTGAAATATTTTATCTTACCAATCTACATCCTTGAGACAGCTTGTACTGTGGCCAAATTGATTCAATGATACTATTCGTATCTTCAATTTTAAGATCTTCAAATCTTTTGACAGCACATTTTTTCCAATGCATCAATAGCTCATCTGGATTTAAATTCTCATACTTTAATGCACGTATTGATGTCGCAACATCTTCATCATCAATATGACATTTTAATCTCTTCGATCTAGCCTTTTCTTCTGCGTTTGTAAATTCATCAACTGAATCCGTTATCTGACGACGTAATCCCCCTTTTTTCAATCGTTTTTTTATATTGTTGTACTTATTGTACAATTTTCCTTTGGGATATCGTGAGGTACAATCGTAATAATATTCCTTAGAAAAATAAATAAGGAGAATAAAGTCTTGTTAAAATTTTCTTTATAACAGAAATAAACAACCTTTAATTCTCCTTTAAAGATATCACATATTTCATGTGAAATTTTCTCCATGAGTTTTGGGGTTAGAATAATGCTATTGCGCAAGAAATAGTTTACCACGGTATTGATTAGAATTTCTCTGATGGAATCTTGTAACCTTTTATTTGTTTCGTAATATTCTAAAATCATTTTTGACTGCGAACATTCGTTTAATATATCGAGGAGACTTATATTTGAGTTTTGTGCAGTAACAAATGATGAAGATATGGTATTCGCTAGTGAATGCGGTAATGTTGATGATGTTGAAGCTACGTTTATTTGTGAAACCGAACAAGTGGGACTAATATCAATTTTTTGTCTCCACAATTTGAAATGGTAATTAAAATTTATAATATCACCCATTTTAAACTGCTTAAGAAGAGTTGGTATTACTTCGCTTTCCAGACGTTTTAATTGATCAACAAATATATTTTGCTCTGAAAATAGATTTATCCATAATTATTATTTTAACTTTAGGTTTATTGAAGTTTACCTTTAAAATAAGACAGCAAGTGAACTAGGTCCCAACTTTCAAGCAACGTATTCAATTCTTGAACCTTGGCTTCTTCATTATTAAAGATTGAAGCACATTGCAAATAATCTCCATCATCATTATTTAGATAATATGTTGTATATTCCTGACTATTATTTTCCATATCGTATTTTTGCGTGAATATTTTTAGTTTTATAGGTTATTACAACTAACTTAAAAAATCTTTTTTTTTAAATTATTTCTAATTTTGTTTTCATAAATATTAATGGGATGAATTACATATACAAGAAATGATCATGAAATTTAATTAAATATTGAATTAACAAAGCTATAAAATACATATATATCTACATAAATAGCTATTAGATATTTAAATATAAATTGTGATTTTTAATATTTAAAAAAATATCTTAAAATTATTATTTGCAAATTTTTTTGACAATTTAGATAATGATATAAACTTAAATTATAAAATACCTGTGGCTTAGAAATTAATTATGTAGCTTGAAGAATTAAACATATATATTAACTATAATTAAAATAACAAGAACCAGGCTATTCAAAAAAAGTTTTTAGGCAGTTTTTGTTATATATGTTTTATGGTTGCCTAGATATTACACGTATTTTTAAATTGTTTCGTTTTGCATGGTTGCTTTGATATTTTAATTAAATCTGCAGACCTTTTAGCACAAATTATGTTATATTTAGTGCAAAGAGTTACTAAATTTGTTCAAAAAAGTTTGGGAGTAATAAATAACTAAATGTGAAGAGGAGGATTGATCAATTCAACATATTTGTTTAATAGTTCTTAATTGGGACTCTTAATTAAACATATACATATTAATATGTTATATTTAATTAATACCTTTCTTTATTTCGTATCATAAACCTCATATCTGGTAGCAATGTAACATTAAGAGGTGGACTGATGAATGTTGTTATACCTTTTAAAAACCATTGCTTACATATCGATGGATTCACCCAATATGATGAGAAATGTTTAGAGTATGAGAATACTTCTATTTCTTGACAAAGAATCAATGTCTCCAAATTAAGAAATACCACAATTTGTTTAATTGTATAAAACCGAATTTTATCAGTAAAAGCGGATAAGAAAAGTTCTTTTTTATATAATTTGCCATTAAATTGAACTTCACTATAACAAGTAATGTGATCCAAAGATATTCCAAGATGTTGACTTATTTCAATCAAAATTTGTAATTTTTGTTCTTCATTCTTTTTATCTACCACAAGTTCGAGTTTAGGTTTACTATTTATGAACAACGCAAATTGCAACTGACTCTTCTTAGCCAGCGATAAACATATGTTTTTTCTTGAAGTAATTGAGCGAGCATATGTTTTAAATGGTTTATGTTTGGACTCATATCTAAATGACCAGTAATGCCGCGGTGGACCTGAGTGCTCAATAACGTCAGGGTAATGCAATAAAAAATGGTGTTTGGGCTTCAATGTATCATTGAAATAGTTGACATAATCTGAACAAAGTTTTGATATTTTTATCCTTAAAATGTCTGCATAGCTTTGAGGCATGCGGGTACAAAGAAGCATATCAATAAGTTCTAGAAAATCAGTTAGAAATAGCCATATATCGTCATCCACAGGTACCAAATCACCTATTAATAGTGGAAGAAAATGTAGAAAACTCATCATTTCTCGCGCAGACATTTTCAATTTAAATTTTCTCAGATGACTGAGTTTTAATGGTCCAACAAAATTGTCAATTTCAATAGAACCATAATTAAAATGTTGTTTTCTGAAATTAAATGCGTCAAGTGTAAAATATTTTTTCGTTTCAATAAAGTAAATTAAAATATGACAAATATTATAATTACTCACTCCTTCAAATATGTCATGCATTAAATCCACACAAAAATTTGTTGTGACATGAAAGGTGGGAAGCAAATTAAACAAACATCTACTTATGATACCGCTATCTAAAGACTCAAGATCGGTGTTATAATTATTTTGGGTTCGAAGCTCGAAATAGTTGCTCAAACAACAATTGCGAGTTTCAGTTTTAGATGCTCTACAAAATCTACAAAATCTTGTTGCAGAGAACTTTTGAAACCCTAAAATATTATTTAAACTAAGGTTATCTCCTAAAATTAAGCCTAGTATAAAGTTTACGCGTTTCACACCTTTTGATGTTATAATATCAATACCGATCTCTTCTAAATATTTCAATTCATTGACGAATTCAGTTAACGACGCGTCATTACCAAAATCCTTTATATATTGAGATTTTATACTTGCGGCCAAAAATATATTGTTTAGTTTATAATTAGTTTTTGAACAAGGAAAGGAATAGTAGAAATTACAAATTGAATGAGTACCTGCGTGTGACCCTAACGGATTGTTAATTTCAAAATCATCCGTATAAAGAAAATACGGAATAGCAATTGGATATGAAGTTAAACGGATTTTTTCTTTCCATAGTTTGCCTTGAATAAAATGTGAAAATCCATCTCTATCATTTAAAGTTTGCTTCATAAAATGAACTGTTGATAGCAAATTATCGTTTTTTTCGAAATATTTCTTGAACTGAAAGCGTAATGGTAATAAAATTCCCTTGCTTTCATGTTCTTCATATAATATTTCTCCATTTTTATAAACTTCGGTAACTTCGTTGTTAATTGTAAACTGTTTTAAGTTTTCAATGCAGTTTTTTTCACGCAGATGCTTAAAAAGGCGATACTCAGTTTTACAATATTGAAATGGATCCTTACAAACATTTAAATACGATTTTAAACTTTTTAGTTCATTTGATGTAATTAAATTTTCAACGACAGTTGATATTTTGGTGGTAATTAGTTCAACAATAAGTTCTTGTATTTTAAAAACACAGTTCACTGGCATATTATCCAAACCATGGAGATTTAAAGATAACTTTAAAGCTGAATTGTGCAAATCATCACAGATACTTTCAAAGTTTGTTTGAGAGTTTGGAAGCTCTAGTAATTTAAAATTATTCATGTCATTTAGATTATAATTAAATGTTTGGTCAACAAAACTTTTTTGTAAATTCTCTGTTTGAGGAGATGTTGGAGCGCTAGAAACATTCGATTTCTTTGCAATCATTTGTGCGAGCATATGATCATTTAATTTGTGCTTATTCTTGCAATGTCTTCGAAAACTACTGATATTTTGAAATTTTTGACAGCATTCTTTGTAAGTGCAAATATACCTGCTGTGTTTATTTAATCCATGATATAATCTCAAATGAGTTGTGTAATCTGCAAATACTGAAAATTTTACAGCACACATAAAGCAATCCATTTTATCACGTATATACAATTATACTTCGTTTATTTAAATTTGAAATGTCTTTAAATTTCTAATACTGTTCTAAAACTTTTTCTATGTTAAAAATTACGTAGTTTTATTAACGTTTTCGAACTATTTCACTTTACTTTAAATTATAATTTTACCAACCAACTAAGAATTAAAAGATTATTAAGACCACACGTATGCTTAAATAAATTGTTAGACAAATTATTTTGTATATGCTATCATTTCTTGATGAATTCTATCTTTCTTGAACATACAAACAACAAAATATTTACTCTATTTCATCAAAGTTTGTTGCTTAAATCCACAAAAAAATCTTGTACATACGATTAAAAATATTTTAAATTCTTCATTAAATGATTGTACCAGTGACTAATTATTTTTAGAATCTACCAAGACTTTTCAGGTTTAATCAACAATCAATTTTAGTACCACTATCAAAATATTTGTTATTTCTACGCTATCTGTGTGAACCGATGACAAAACACTTTTAAATTCAACCACATAGGCTTACAGTCAAATTTATTAACAATGCTAGTACCGATAACAAAAAGTTGGTAGTTTCTTTCAAATTTTTGTTTGTATAATCTTCTGTATTTGTTTTGTAAAATTGACAAAATGATTGTCAAGGTTTGACAACAGCTTTGTCTATTTTACTTAATTTTAATTTATGTTACAAAACACAATCAACAAAATCCATATTGTAGAATAGCCCAACATATTTTTTTCAGTGTAAATACATGAAAAAAATTTGCATCCAGCATAAATATATGCCTTCTTAAAATTATTCAAAACACATGTGATGCAGAAACGGCCAGTGAAGACTTGAAATTACTTGAAATATACATAAAATTTTACAAAATGTTTATTATTTTGCTACTAATATCAAACAATTTTATAATTACCAAAGCCTTCAGTTCAAGCGTCCACAGAAATTGAAAAAGAGCAGATAAGTTGGATTTTATAAAACTGATTTTTGGACTATTATTTCCATATAATTATACAAAGTATACCAAAAAAACGAAATAAAATATAATGTTATCGTTACGTTTTACGTTATTGTAACGCAATCTAATTTTTAAAACGTTATGAAAGTAATTATTACTAATAACGCTATTTCATTTCGTTATTTCGTTTTTGCGTTACGTTTCGAGTAACGTTTTGCAACACTGATATATATATATATATATATATATATATATATATATATATATATATATATATATATATATATATATATATATATATATATATATATATATATATATATATATATATATATATATATATATATATATATATATATATATATATTTCGTCAAGTATGAACAATACATATTTATAACTTTAAATTATTTGCACAAAAATCAATTGAATAAAACTCAAAATGTTCAAATATAGCCTTGCAACAATCTATCCATCTAAATGTACATAAATACGTATAACTTATATGCAATCAGTATGCACAAGTAGGCATAAAAATAATAATAATACTTTATATAAACATTTCAAAGTGTATTAAGTTATAGTAAGTACAAATATATTTTTATATTCTATTAGATAATTGCAATTTTCCCTTTCTAGGTCTAGGCCGAATTGTTTATAGCGTAATGCAATTTTTTTTTCTATGTTTATTTTATAAATTATATTTAATTATATTTTATGTTTGTCTGTCGTTTTCATTTTATAGTTTGTTTGTGGTTTTTTTTAGAAAAATGCGTTTTTTTTATTTAAACTTATTGTGTTAGTTGTTCGGTTAGATGTTGGGTGAGAGAAGATCATGTGAGTTTATCGTAATATATGTATAGAAATATTGAGGAAAAAGTCGTTCAAAGGATTGAATCCGGTTGAGTAATCTGTATCAGGGACAAACGTTTGTAAATTATGTAATTTAAATTAAAAAGGAACGAAATGTGATATTTCAAATTATAGACCAATAGCTTTACTCCCAGTCCTGTCTAAAATATACGAGCAATATTTAAATTCACACATATCCAAATTTTTGGAGGTCAACCATTTGATATCTGACAGCCAATACGGTTTTAGAAACAAAAGATCAATTGATCAACCGATCTATTGAACTATGTAGCACATCTTTGGAATAGCATACTTGAGAAAGGTGGTGAAACGTACGTAATCGCATTAGACATCTCAAAAGCATTTGATCGAATCTGGCATGCCAACTTGATCAACAAGCTCGTCGCGTACGGTTTTCATCCCGCAGTCGTGAAGTTGATTCAAAATTTTCTGTCTAACCGATACAACTCGGTATCTATAGATGGCTTCTCTTCTGAGTCCAAATTGACTAACGCTGGTGTACCCCAAGGCTCAGTTTTATCTCCCACTTTATCCCTAATTTATATCAACGAAATGTTGAAAATCACCAGTAACCCAATAAATAGTTTTGCAGATGATAGTACACTGCACAAGTCATTCGTCCCCCTATCTTCAAAGGGTAAAATGCATGAACGAATAAATCCCGCCCGGAGAGACGCTGTCAGAAATGTAAACGAGGATCTAAAAAAAGTCTCCGATTGAGGTGACAAAAATTTGATCAAAGATCAAAGACCGTGTTTCCCAACGATATTTCAATTAATATGTGTGACGACCAAATAGACGAATGTGAAAGCATTCGTTTATTGGGAGTCACAATATTCAATGACTTACTCTGGAACGATCATATAATGGCCATGGAAAAGAGCGCGTCAAGAAAACTCGGCCTCCTTAATAGATGTAAAAAATATTTTACTTCGCATCAATTACTCCACACTTATAAGTCCTATATTCGTCCCTGTATGGAGTATTGTTGTCAAGTTTGGGGCACTGCATCTGTTACTATTGTAGCTCTTTTGGACTCTGTTCAAAAGCGAGCTATACGAATTGTTGGTGATCGAGATTTAACATTAGATCTTGATTCCCTACAACATCGTCGCACTGTTGCTGATCTTGTTGTTTTTTATAAATATCGTCACCAGCAGTGCTCGGATGAAATCAGGTCCATAATGCCTCAGACAGATGTTTTTCCCCGTTTTACTCGTCAATCGGTTTGTGCAGGTGGTCGGACTGTCGAGATTACTCACTGTCATAGTAATAGAATGCAAAGAGATTTCTTTGTACGTACATCGTACAAATGGGATGCTTTGCCCGAATCAATAGTCTCGAGTGCCTTCAATCCACAAAGATTTAAAAAAAGCGTCCACCTATACGTCAAGACGCTTGATGTTGGGACCTGTGTCTTAAAATGTATCTATGTGTTGTTGTGACACATTTTGTAATTCCTACTACACAACACTTTTTATTAAAAAAAAAAATTTGTTTACTACAAGCAATAACTGTATAGTTTTATTTATGAAGAATTTGGGATATAATTGAGTGGAATACTAATGAAGTTGTAACTTTAATTGATTTTCGTAAATAATTATTTTAAGAGATTACAGGCAGTGCCGTCCCAATGTATTTGGGGGCCCCTGGCCCACTATTTCTAGGATGCTTAATTGTACTAAACGTGCTAAATTAATTTAGTCAACTATTTTATTTGACTAAATTATATTTTGTTTCTAAATAATTTGGAAGAAATTCATACGTTAAACAATATCTGACAACTTGATTATATTAGTTTGAATTAAAATTCGGTAATTTTGTAAAACTAAATTTAGATTTAACAGTTTCGTACAATTTAGCAACTAATTGGAACCCAGTCTAAATCAAATTTAAAAGCATAATTACTTACGGGTTTTTGAGGTTTATTATAATGTTTATTTTATTTAAATATTTTTTGTTCTCACTTTTTTGTCAACAAATTTATCTACAACATCTTCAAATTCTATAGATTTTAATAAATCACTTTCTATGCACATCAACGCTAGGTAATTCAGTCGCTCCTGCGGCATGCTGTTTCGCAAATCATTTTTTATGTATTTCATCGCCTAAAAAGACTGTTCTCCTGAACAATTAGTGACCTTAATGGTTAAAAAAATTTTAATTGCTCTTTCTATGTTTGGAAACATATTAATTAAATTCTTTTGAATAATAAGTGTTATCCTCAGTAAGAGATATAACGGGAAATATTTTCTAATATATTCAATATTCAAAGATTTTCTGATATAAATTATAATGTTTTTTTGTGATTATTTAATAGCTATTTATGAAACAAGTTGCTAAATTAGGTTGTTTTAAGCACGAGATGTGAAATTGGCAACCGAGGCGAAGCCGAGGTTGACAATACATCGAGTGCTTAAAACAACTAATTTAGCAACGTGTTTCATACAAGATTTTTTGTAACGAAGCTGCAAAATTAAACTTTTATAAAAAATACAACTATGCACAAATTGCATTTGTATCTAGTACGTTTTGAGCAAACCAATTTGATCTTATAAGGAGCATGTAGCCTTAGTTTTAGTTTTCATACTGCCAATTGTGAAAGTAGCCTTCTTTTAGTTTTCATACTGCCAATTGTGAAAAATATCAAGATGAGTTCAAGTGATGATGATTTTTTTATCGTCAGATATAGAAAAAGCAGTTCATAGAAAAAGCTATTTCTACAATCGTACCGGAAAAATTGACGAAGTTGGCGTACGAAACTTCATACAAAAATTTTGATGAGTGGTTCAAAGAATCAAAAACTACAACAATCAATGACATGGTCATGCTGGCCTATTTTGTAAGAAAACTAGGATCCATGAAACCTTCAACATCGTGGTGCGAGTACTCTAAACGAAGAACTATGGTTTATTTGAACGCCAGCGTGGATATGAAATCATTCACGAATTTGATAGCTTTATTTAAGCATTACTCTAGTAAATTTGGTCAGATTAATTAGAGTACTAATTGTAGTTGTTTAATAGTTTATTAAAGCATTAATAATAATGGTTTAATGATTCATTAAAGTACTTACACTTTAATTAATCATTAAACCATTATTATTAATGCTTTAATAAAATATTAAACAACTACAATTAGTACTTTAATGAATCTGACCAATGTACTAGATTAATGCTTAAATAAAGCTCATTTAATTACTAAAATGACGCACGAAAAAGCGTAGATTTTGCAACTTAGTTACAAAAAATGAATTTTTGAAATTGGCATGGGCCCAGTAAAAAAAATTGCATTGTTGTTTTTTAAATTTATTATTTGAAGTGTTAATTTTCATATTTTTATGAGTGTTTTATGGTGGGCCCCCGGCCCAGGGCCGGGTGGGCCGTACCGTAGTAACGGCACTGATTACAGGTTCTCGACTGGAATGAAAACGAATGATTCAAATTATGTAATTGTTTTTTTCGATGTCATCTGACATCAATCATTAGCTAAAAATGTATATGCCAGTCACCATTCAACATTCACATGTCACCATTCACCACTCCTTATCCATCATTTAGCCACCAGTTACCAGTCACCATTCACCAGTCACCAGGCACCACTCTCCAGTCACCTGTCACTAGTCACCAGTCACCAAGTCCTCAGTAACGAGTCACCAGTCACTAGGTAGTCACCAGTGAACACTAGTCACCAACAATAAAAACTGAGTCCCTTGTTAAAGGAAACCATATAACGATAATTACAAGAGAATGATTATTTCAAGAAAATTTTTTCCTGCACCTCAGTCATCACATGTCAATAGCAGAGACTAGAATACTCAGTCTTGCAGTACACACGAAGATCATAAATTTAAAAACAAATTACAAATCAACAAAAACTGATTTCTCCATGTATAAAAGAACGTTTTTCTTAGTAGATTCTCTTAAATCTGAGCATTTAGCTTTCAACCTTCAATCTATACCACAAAATGTAGAAGGAACATCCAAACACCCGCAAAACAATGTCACAGTAATGAGTAAATTAATAATCCAATTTTACCATTTATTTGACCTGCTATAAAAATTATATAAGCCTACTATAACCAATTCTAACCCAAACATATGTATAAATATGTCTGACACAGTTCTTAAAACTAAAGTAACATAACCTTAAAAAATTCTTTTTTATTTTTTTCGTACATAATAAATCGTTTCATATTAAATAAATATATATACATAATTATTGCATTTTTAAATTCAATAAATTATAATATTTTTCTAAGAAACCACAAAAAGTCGAACCAAGACGATGACATTTCCTAGAAAAATATGAAAATACATCTTTTTTTTCAAGATTTTAATTATGAAAAAAAAACTTAATAAAAATCTTCTTCTTATTCTTCGTTGATTTGTGTAAAAAATGTAAAACAAAAAAAACTTAAAATAAAATCTTTATTTTTTTTTATATAAAACAAAAAACTACAATAAATATTATAGTGAATTTGTGCATTTCATGTTTCTTGGTTTTTTTTATTGCTATTATTAATATATTATTTTTTATATACATATGAATGAATTTGTCCTAGATTTTTTAAAGAAAAGCGAATTAATAAGAAAACAAAATAACAAATAAATATTATCAAGGTCTAATTTCTTTGCTTTTACTGTCGCTGTTTTGTTTTTCTATTGTAATTAAATAAATATTGGTGTTGGTGTATCTGTTTTGTTTTTAATTTTCTAATAATTTTGTATAATTAATGGGATTATAGATTTAGATTAGATGGTAAATATGGCGGATCGAATAAAAGGATGGTTTGTCGAAAAACGGAAGAAAATATTTTGTATTATTAAAAAAATAAATAGGATTGGTGTTTATTATTGACATGACGGTTGATAAAAAATGATAGAGAGAGAGAGACGAAATGGCTCTGTTTATTTTGGATTATAGTGGATAAATTATAATAATCCCGATTTTGGCGAATCAACATTTTTATTCTTGTTCCCATACCTATATTTTATTTTAAAATTAATCATAGTATTCCCATGAAGGACAAAAGATCGTTAAAAGTACCAAAAGAAGGGGTAAAAACCAACCACTTTCAACATTTTGTATTAATCAAGGCTAGGTTATTAGAAATATCATTCTTTTTTAAATTTGAAGAAGCGATATAATCTCTTAACTTTTGTGAAAATAACTATTATAAATCTTAAAGGGTTACCTCGGTTGAATGTAAATAACTTTTCGAGCAATATTTTAGTTATATAAGTTAAAAATTAATAATAGTTATTTGACTAGTTATTTTTAAAGCTCTGGCAATTGCATTTTGTTTGCTTAAAAACTATTAACGGTTAAATAGATTATTATCCGGATAATTACTTTACATAATATTCGATATCCAGATAGTTAAAATCACGGATAATTGGAAACACTAAAATAATCAGATATGCACGGAAATGAGACTGTGTAAACTGAATTAAATAAACGAAAACACAGAGTAGGGACTCTGACGACCCTAGCGACTGAAGAAACCGAAATCAACACACACAGACCAATAAAACTACGACATTTAAAAAATATAAAATCAAGGTTTCACTCACCCCACTTACCCCATCGACTTTAATTTATTTTCAAATAAGTAAAATTCAAATAATTGACTAAATTAATTAAACTGCTCCCCGACATCAATCTGTTTTACTGAAAGACCTACTGTCTGAAAGACCTATTCATGAGCCAAAAGTGAAATTCTTATCCCCACTTTTTTAGCATTTCTTGATGCTTTAGGACCTACTGATTCTAAAAAAGCAAAAAAAAATGTGTCTGTCTGTCGGCCGGCCGCCGTCATTACCTACGCTGCAGGGAAAACCGCAGGACGGATTTAAAAAATTTTTCTCTACAAATAGGTATACTCAAGGGACAGGTCCGAAAGGACGCTGTGTTCGATAACTGTACCGGAAGTGTATCAAAAAAATCATTAAGTGTGTCAAAAACAGCAAATTTTCATATTTTTGGTCTAAAAAACGTTCATTTTAAGTGATTACGAGTAGGAACGTATTGATTTTGGCGAAATCTTGATGGTAGGGATTGGTATGTGAGATCACAAAATAGATTATTGCATTATAAGTTTGTCAAAAAAATGTTGTCAAGTGTGTCAAAAGAAAGATTTTTATTTATTTTTGTACCCAATTTTTGGAAAAAAATAAAATTAATTATTTGTTTGAAATGAAATATTATTATTATTGAGAATTATGGCATTTTAAGTTTGTCAAAAAAATAATGTCATGTGTGTCAAAAAATGATTTCATTTATTTTTTTAAGCCAATTTTTTGGAAAAAAATGTAGCTGTTTTTATGACGTAAATGTAATTGAAAATGAAATTGGACATGGAAATTTTTGAATTTGTTATAGTTTTTGAAATATTTTTGGAATGTTGAAAAAAGTTTGTATATTTGATTTGGTAATAATTTTTGCAATATTTTTAGAATTTTGGAAAAAGTTTTAATTTTTGATTTTGTAAGAATTTTTGGAATATTTTTAGAATTTTGAAATATTTTTAATTTTTGATTTTATTATAATTTTTAAAATTTTGAAAAGAATTTCAATTTTTGATTTAGTAATAATTTTTGCAATGTTTTTAGAATTTCAGAAAAAGTTTGAATTTTTAAGAATTTTTGGAATATTATTGAAATTTAGAAAAAGTTTAAATATTTGATTTTATTCTAATTTTTGGAATATTTTTGGAATTTTGAAATAAGTTTCAATTTTTGGTTTTGTTATTTTTTTTTTTTTTTTTTTATTGGAGGGCCTTGAGACTTGCAGTTCAAGTAGCACTGCGACCTGAAGGTCTATTGTGCTTACCCTGATTGTTTTATTAGTCAGTCGTCGTCTGAGCCGTTACGGGTTGTATTCTGTCATCCAAGTTGAGACTTTTAATAAAATTAATTAGCTCAATTGGAGTGACGTTTTGTGGTAATGGAAGTGTTAGTGTTCTTTGACCAAGTTGGTTGTATCTGTGCCAAGAGAGTTCAGGACAGCTGCAGATGACGTGTTCCATCGTTTCCACGTCCGAGTAGCAGAATCTACACCTGTCGGAAACAACAAGGCCCATTTTGTTAAGATGGTGGTTTAAAGGACTATGTCCAGTAACGCACCACGTTAAAATTCTTAGAGACTCTCTGTTTAAGTCGATTGTTTTTAAGGGTGAAACAGGGAGGTTACCTAGAAACTTTTTAGAGTGTACTAGTCCCTCTCTGCTTCTCCATAATTTAGCATTTTGTTCCTGTTCCCATGCTTGAATTGTGCTTTTGAGCGAACTCTTGGCCATTCCGAAGCATGGTTCCGGCCCAACAAACTTTTTATCGGCCCCTTGCTTTGCTAAAGCGTCAGCGATAGCATTTCCTTGTATTCCTGTGTGGCTAGGTGCCCACACAAGTGTTACTTTATTATTGCAGGAGATTTTTAATAGATTTTGGTAGCATTCCCATACCAGTTTTGAATCAAAGCGCGTAGATTTTAGTGCCAAGAGTGCTGCTTGGCTGTCAGAGATAATATATATTTCAATATTTTGGTATTTTCTTTCAGCACATAGCAAAGCGCAACTGCTAATGGCAAAAATTTCGGCTTGAAATATGGTTGTTGTGGTGCCTAGGGCAACAGTTTGCTTTGTTCTAGGACCAAACACTCCTGCTCCCGTGCCCATATTGGTTCGAGAACCATCTGTGTACCAGATGCTGGCGTTATGTGGCAGTGACCGTATGTAGGTTTTAATACGATCTCTGGCCAATATCTTGACATCAAAGTGCCTGTCTAAATCTATTGTTTTTGGCATACAATCCGAAATATGGTATGCATGCATTTCAGCTTGTAATTCAGAAAGGATTTTAAGGTGTCCAGTTAGATTACCCGGCTTAAACCCTTCTGTGAGCTGCAGTCTATGAACGCTCAACACCGCTACAGATTTTACATGTAGGTGCAATGGAGAAAGCTTTAGAAGAATTTCCATTGCTGACGTTGGCGTGGTTTTGAAAGCACCTGTGGCACTAAGACACACAAGTCTTTGTATTTTTGTAAACATATTTTGAGCTGTTATTTGGCGCGTTTTAGGCCACCAAACTAAAGCTGCATATGTTAGAATTGGTTTGATAAGACTTTGGTGCAACCAAAGTACCATTTTTGGGCTAAGACCCCATGTTTTCCCAAACAGGTTTCTGCATGTGAAGAAAACTTTGTTTGCCTTATCGGAGATATATTTCAGGTGTGAGTTCCAGGTTAGTTTGCTATCCAGGATCACACCCAAATATCTAACCTCTTTTGATGTTTGTATTGGATCGCCGTTTAGAACAGGAGAAATGAAATTAAAGTTTCTCCTGTTTGTGAAAACGACAATGATAGTTTTTTGTGGGTTGATCGACAGTCCCAATCTGTTGCACCACTTTGATACAATATTAAGAGCTGTCTGGGTTCGACCAGCGACAATGGAGTCATGTTTCCCTCTAACCATGACTGCCAAGTCGTCGGCATAGCCTACAGTGTTGCAGCCGGAATCATTTAGCTTAGTGAGGAGATCATCAGCCACCATTAGCCAAAGCAGCGGAGAGAGCACGCCCCCTTGCGGGCAGCCTCTAGATGCAGTAACAGTCACTGAATAATCACCTAGTGTAGCCGTTATCTTCCGACTCTGTAGCATCTTGATAATCCACGCAATGATAAGCGGGTTTAAATTTTTCTTTGTGGCCATTTCAATGATAGCATTGAAGTGGACATTGTCAAAGGCTCCTTGTATGTCCATAAATGTACAAACAAGTGCCTCCTTATAGCTTAGGGTGCTCTCAATTTCTTTCACCATTTTGTGCAACGCCGTTTCAGTAGATTTCCCAGTCTGATAGGCGTGCTGGCTAGAGTTGAGAGGGTTTTGTTTCAGACATACATGACGGATGTGATAATCCAACATCTTTTCCATTGTTTTTAATAGAAAAGATGTTAGACTTATGGGTCTGTATGATTTGGCTTCATTTGGTTTTTTTCCTGGCTTAGGTATAAAAACAACTCTGGTTTCTCGCCATATCTGAGGAATGTAAGCAAGGCGAAAGCTTGCTTTGAACAAACGCATGAGATATGGAAGAATGATTGTTAGACCCTTTTGCAGAAATACCGGAAAAATTCCATCACCTCCTGGAGATTTATACGGACCGAAGGATTCTATAGCCCATCTCGCTTTGTTGGGGGTGAAAATTGTGTTGGTTAAATGATCTGCATTACTTTTAGTTGCAGGATCTAGAAGACGTACGTCTTCGTTGGCATTATCTTCCGTGCTCCATTTTATTGAGCCCGGAAAGTGGGTTTGAAGTAAAGTATCTAGTGTCTCAATACAGCTGGTGGTATACGTACCACTTGGTTTGCAGATTGAGCCTAGAGGGTTTGTGTGATCAGACGACATCAATTTTTGGAGTCGAGCTGCAGCAGGCAGTTTATCTATCGTATTGCAGAGCTCTTTCCAGCTATTTCTTTTTGATTGTCTGAGTTCTTTATTATAATTGGTTAGAGCTACTCGGTACTCTGTCCAATTATTTGTTGTTTTTGCTCTGTTAAAGAGCTTGCGAACTTTATTCCTTTTCCTCTCCAAGTTACCATTCCACCAAGGTACATCTCTGCATCTTTTAGATTGAGTTATTGGAGTATTAAGGTTGTATGCTTCAGTGATAATTTCTTGTAAATTATTTGCTGCAGAGTCAAGCTCAAATGTAGAGTTGATACTGCTGCAACTATTTACATTATCATGAAGATATGTTGTGTAAAGTTCCCAGTTGGTTTTTCTTGGGTTTCTAAAGTACTCGATGCTCTTTGGGTAGTGTTCTATGTTGAAACATATATAAGCATGATCAGACATAGAAGCTTCCTTCGAAACATGCCAGTTCTTAATATGGTTAGTAGCGTTTATGTTAGTTAAAGTAAGGTCAAGGACCTCGCCTCTGATTGCGTTTCTAAAGGTAGGCTCACTACCTTTGTTTGCAATAAACATATTGTTTGTATACAAAAATTGAAGCAGACGCTCGCCTTTTGTGTTAATGTTGCTACTTCCCCACACGGTGTGATGAGCGTTAGCATCACACGCTATTATGAGGTTATAGTGGTTATTGTTGCAATACTTGATGAGTTTCTCTACCACTTCTGGTGGTGTCTCGTCCTCATCCCCCGGGAAGTATGCAGAAGCTAAAATGAATTTACGAAATCCACCTTGAGGAAGATGAATTTCTATCTGGACCGTTGTAAGATCTCTACAGATAAATTCATTCAACGGAAATATTTTCAGATGTTTGTTGAAGAGAATCGCGGTTCGCGGTCTTTCCACATCTGAGAAATAGATCAGTTTTGTATTTTTGTTTGACGATAGACCTTTTATTCTTTTACTGTCTGCCCACGGCTCCTGTATAAATGCAAGATCGTGAGCATCCTGTTCAATTAACCGGTTCAAATTAACTGAGGCCATTTCTGATCTGTGCAGATTAATCTGAACGTATCTTAATTTAGGTACTAGAGATTTTTGTCTATATCGTACAGGTCTTCTGTCTGACTTAGAGTAAGCTGGTGAATCAGACATTACCATAGAGTCAGACATGGTGTGTGTACTATCCGAATTAGGATAAGTTGATAAATCAGGCATGATCCTAGAGTCAGACATGGCATGTGTGCTGTCTGGTTTAGAATAAGCTGATAAATCTGGCATGATCCTAGAGTAGGACATGGTGCACAGTTTTGTTGTTGGTTTGTGTGATGCGTTTGGAGAAGCATCGCTCTCATCTAAAACTTTATAATTTTCCATACAATATTTATGGAGAAAGTAGGGAGGTACATTGGTCAGCCACAACAGAGCCCTGTGCTGTGGTAAGGCTATTGAAACGGGAGGACGCCCGGTATCCAGAGTTCCGTACTAATAATCAAGCACCCCCTTGACCATGCTAAGCTTTCGGCGTACGTGTTTCACCTTAGCTTTGGGTTTTGGACTTGATCTTGGCTTCGATTCTCACCGAGGACCTAACGGCATGGGTGACCTTACCGTTGTAGCCCCTAAGATCACTGAGTCTACTGAGCCCCATCACTGCGTCAAAGTGCCAAGTCCATTAGATGGGGTGGTTTTGTTATAATTCTTGCAATATTTTTAGAATTTTGAAAAAAATAGAGTTTTTGAATTTTATATATATTTTTAGAAATTTGAAAAAAGTTTCAATTTTTGATTTTGTAAGAATTTTGGAATATTTTTAGAATCATGGAAAATTTTAAATTTTTGATTTTATTATAATTTTTGGAATTTTGAAAAATGTTTGAATTTTTGATTTTGTAATAATTTTTGCAATATTTTTAGAATTTTGGAAAAGATAGAATTTTTAAGAATTTTTGGAATATTATTGGAATTTAGAAAAAGTTTAAATATTGAATTTTATTCTAATTTTTGGAATTATGAAAAAAGTTTGATTTTATTTAATTTTTACAATATTTTTGGAATTTTGCAAGAAATATGAATTTGTGATTTTGTAATATTTTCTCGAAACGCTAAATGGAGAGGTTTTTGAGCAGTTTGCTGAGTGTATCATCTTTTCACTAAATTATGTTAATTTATGATCTGTTATAATTTTCCGGCAACGTATTGATGTTTCGTGTTAGTTTTGTAATAAATTTCTAAACAGAGATAAAAAATACTTTTACTTTAACAAAGAGCTATGTTTGATATACTTCGCTGCCCAAAACTAAAAACCTCATAAAAGTTTTTGCCGAAAACTATGTCAAAATCCTTAACCCAGACCGAAGGCTTGATATCTCAGAGCTGTGAGATTTCGGCCCCCTCCATATTTTCTCTTTTAGTTCAGATCGATTTATTTCACAGAAAAAACCTCCATTGTTTGAATTATTTAAATGGATCCAAACCATCATTCTGCTCAATTCATTTCTATTGCAAACAGGGTTGAGAAATATATGAATAAAAAGACAAGTTGTATTGATCGCGTTGATTCACGCAGAAGAATGATGTCCGTAACAACGTTGATACATATTTTGGATTGTGCAAGAATGCACTAATCAGTTTTCTAGTGGTTTTAACTAACAACATGGTGCGTGTCTATCGAACAGTTGTTCGTTTTAAACTATAATATTTTCTAACTCATTTTGGAAGACTCTCAAGAATATTCTTACCTTAATCAATATTATGACTTTTTTACATAACCTATACGCTGCTATATTTTTTTCTCCAGATATTATTATTTTGCCTAAAATTATTGCCTGTAATCTATATAATTTTTGACTTAATTTTGAGCAACCAACAGAATTAAATTTATTTAAGGCTTGTGAATATAATTTTGATTGAACAGATATTATAAAATTAAGATTATAATTATTATTTCTGTTTTACCCTCCACACCCTCTAGTTTCTGTTATTTTTAACGATTTCAAATTGATAATAAAAGATAATTTGATTTTTCGCTTAGTCAGCCATGATTCTGGGATCTTTAAACTAGATTAAATACCAAACAGAACACTATATTCACCACCTCCAAAAAACTAGTTTGTGTTAATTAAATAAAACAAATAAATGTGACAAAATAATTACAAATCGCAATAATTTGCGAAGACGATTTCAATTTTTTTATTTCATTTCATTTCAAAACCGTTCTACCGAATTCAACCCAACAAACAAGTGAATTATTATTTCAAATTCAACAAATCAAACAAATGACAAATGTTCATTTCATTTGTTTTATTTTTTATTACGTTGGGTAACAATTTCAAATCGGAAATTCATTTTGTAATTTTTTTATTTGATAATATGAAATTAACAATTGTTATTCTTTTTACTTTTACAATTGATATTATTTGTTAAACTATTCTTCTTATATATTTATATTACGTCATAAATATAACTAACAAATTGTACAGATGTTTTGTTTTTATATTTTATTTGATATTTTTTTTTAATTAACACGAAAACATCAGTTTGGTATTGAATTGCAATATATAACAAAAAATTGCATATTTAGACCAGGGTAGAAGCCTTTAAAAATAATAAAAAGTAAAAAAAAATAATAGTAGGATGAAACCCATTAGAAAAGGAGGAGAATATTATAAAAAAGAAAGGAAAAATAATTTACGGGCGATCTGAGGTCGGGAAGGGGAAGGGGTGGGTTTTTAAGGGTAAAAAACGGTTTATCTCGATTTCCGGCAAAACTAAAAGTCCTATGGAAAAAATTTATATGGCAAAGTTGTAGGTAATAAAAAGATCTAAAGCTTTTGTATCGACAATTTTTTCACATAACCTCAAAATTTATGTGAAAAATTCAAAAAACCAAGTTTTTGGTTTTTTATTTTTATCTCTTACAAAAAAAATTTTTTTTTCACGAAATTTGGTGAAAACTTACCTTTTTATGTCCCAAATACGCTGTAATTTATTTGATTTGAAATTTTTATTTGGTCACCTTATTTTGAATTAATATCGAAAAAGCACCCTAATTTTCAATCGAAAATTCACCCGTCAAAATATCAGCTTTTTTCAAAAAGTTGGTATGCTTTCTGTTCGTTGAAATCTCTACTTTCCGATGGTGAAAAAATAAATATATTACTATAGTAAATCTTCTCAGAAAATGCAAAAAATGAATTGAATTTTCGATTCAAAAAACCATAGTTTTTGGTTTTTCATTTTTATCTTTTACAAAAAAATTTTTTTTTTTTTCACAAAATTTGGTGAAAACTTACCTTTTTATGTCCCAAATACGCTGTAATTTATTTGATTTGAAATATTTATTTTTTCACCTTATTTTGAATTAATATCGAAAAAGCACCCTAATTTTCAATCGAAAATTCAATTCATTTTTTGCATTTTCTGAGAAGATTTACTATAGTAATATATTTTTTTTTTCACCATCGGAAAGTAGAGATTTCAACGAACAGAAAGCATACCAACTTTTTGAAAAAAGCTGATATTTTGACGGGTGAATTTTCGATTGAAAATTTGGGTGCTTTTTCGATATTAATTCAAAATAAGGTGACCAAATAAAAATTTCAAATCAAATAAATTACAGCGTATTTGGGACATAAAAAGGTAAGTTTTCACCAAATTTCGTGAAAAAAAAAATTTTTTTGTAAGAGATAAAAATAAAAAACCAAAAACTTGGTTTTTTGAATTTTTCACATAAATTTTGAGGTTATGTGAAAAAATTGTCGATACAAAAGCTTTAGATCTTTTTATTACCTACAACTTTGCCATATAAATTTTTTCCATAGGACTTTTAGTTTTGCCGGAAATCGAGATAAACCGTTTTTTACCCTTAAAAAACCACCCCTTCCCCTTCCCGACCTCAGATCGCCCGTAAATTATTTTTCCTTTCTTTTTTATAATATTCTCCTCCTTTTCTAATGGGTTTCATCCTACTATTATTTTTTTTGTTTTCAAAAATTATCGACCCTGGTCTAATTCAACGCGATCGAAAACATGATTTATAAAGGTGAATTGAAAAGTTTTTAAAATTTTGTTTTGTAAAAAATATAATAAAAACTTGTAAAAGAAATTTAAACAAACAACTATTTGACCGATCGGTGTTCAAACTGGTATCAAAAATTATTAATTAATGACGTAAAACATATCAAGTCACCAATGTAGATTATTGCATCTTCGTTTTAAATTTATATTCTTAGAATATTTTATTTCTTTTGTTATTATATGAATCGATTGATACAAGTCTTTTGTTTTTAACCGGAAACATAAATGAATTTAATAATAAAACAAAAAACTCTATCTGCATTCGATTAATCAAAAAAATTATAATATCTTTGACACAATGTTACAAAAAAAAACAAAAAAAGTAAAAAGTTTTAAAAATCATCCAACGAAATGATTGTGTTGATCTAGAATGATCTTCAAAGAAAATTAAAAAGAATAAACAAAATTATCTTACACAAAAAAAAATATTATTATGCGCTTCGTGTGTGTGAATAAGTTTATTTTTATTATTTTTTGCATCAGAATTCAGAACGAGATGGAAATATAATACAAAATTTTATATTTTTAGAATATTATATGATTGTTAGAGGTTAGATTATACGCGAATGTTGGCATAAAAAAAAACGCATGCGCCAATTGCAGCTGAATATATATTATATGCACATATCTGTAAAGTGGGGATATATTTATAAATATTTTTTTTTTTAAAAAAGTGCACCGAACGGATTCAAGGCTGCATACCATATAATCGTTTTATTTTTGCATTTTATAAGTTTACTGTGATATATACGAGTAGAACGAATACATGTGAAAAATTTTAAGATTAAGAAAATAAACTAATTCAAAAATAGAACTATGGGTTCTTGTTATAATTCTTTTCTTTTGGAACAAAATTATTTCCGAAATATGTTACGTGACAGTTTTTTATAAAGACTTTTGGTCATTGTCACTCACTACTCACCATACAGCTCCTTTATTAACTTTATTGTTTTTCCATTCATTCTTTTGTTTTTCTTGACCAAATATGAAAATAGTTGGAATTTTAGGTTCAATTCAAATAATTTTGATTACAATTTCTTTAACGTAAATAGAATAGTAGATTCTTGTATGAGCTTAGAATGAAGGCAATTCTTCACGAGGATGAAGTTTCCCGAACGTAGCAAGTGGAGGGAATCATCCGAGTGAAGAATTGCCATCATCCTAAGCGAATACAAGATGCTATTTTATCCACGACTGTAAAATATTTCGTTTAAGTTCCAGTTTTCATGCAGAAATTTGTATCGCCATATTGAAATAAAAACAAAGATAGCGAAAAACAAAACGAGTTTCTTGTTTAATTTGTTAGGGGAATATTTAATAAACTATAGAGCTGTTATAGAATTTTAATCAAATTCACTAATTGTGGAATGAATACAATTACAATGGAAGACATACGCATGGAAAGCAAATATTCTTTAGTAGTCGTGGATAAAAAATTTTATTTTATTAATAGTTAACGCAATTTTATTTTACGGGAAGTTATCCAAAAATTTTTTGGTGAAATCAAAAAAACAAACTCTTTTTTTATTTAGATTTTTGTAATTTTTTTGAAAACGACACCAATGTTCTAATAAAAAACAAAGATGTTAATGTCCCAGATTAACTCAAATCGATCGTTTTTAATTTTATTGATACGTAAAATCAATGCTCTTTACATATGCTGATTTCTTTATTTATATACAGACAGTCTGCAAAATCACGAGAATAATCTAAATTAAATGTTCTTATCAATGTATAAAAATCTAGGTAGCCTGTTTTTTGTTTATTTATATTGTTTTCATATTTTTAAGCAAATTTTCACTGCTACTATTCATTTTTGTATAGTCATTGTCCATGTTTCCCAACGAAGGCTAATCATACAGGCCAATAAGTCTTACATCTTTTCTTCTGAAAACGATGGAAAAGGTGAAAAGGTGTGCATGCACATTTATGGACATTTAAGGGGCCTTTGATAATGTGCATTTCGAAGCTATTGCTGAAATGGCCACAAAGAAAAATCTAATCACGCACATTTTGGCGTGGATCATCAACATGCTACAGAGTCGAAAAATTACAAATACACTAGGAAATACATCGGTAACTGCCAGGGCCTCTATAGGATGTCCCCAGGAAGGGGTATTCTCTCCGTTGCTCTGGCTGATAGTCGCTGATGATCTTCTAAATAGGTTGAAAAGATCTGGCTTTAGCACTGTAGGCTACGCCGACGATATAGCAGTCATGGGTGAGAAGGAAATATGACTCTACTGTCAGTGAACGAACCCAGGCAGCCCTGGACCTCGTGATGAATTGGTGCAATGAAGTTGGGCTGTCTGTCAAAACACAAAAAACTAGTACCGTACTCTTTACCAACAGAAGAAGTTTTAATTTCAATCCTCCTGAGTTTAACGGCGAACGGATACAAGTAGTCAAAGAGATTAAGTATTTAGGTGTGATGCTCGACCGCAAGCTCACATGGAACTCACACCTAAAATATATCTCGGACAAAGCAAATAAAGCTTTCTTTGCGTGTAGAAACTTGTTTGGAAAAACCTGGGGATTAAGCCCCAAAATGAAGCACAGTTGAAAAAGTTACTGCAATTTTTAATACAAGCCTTGCAATATGAGTTATGTAAAGCAAATTATTATTAAATTTCAACGCAAATGTTGCATTAAAACTAATTCTAATGCAAAACTATAAATTTTAGTACAACTCTAACGTAATTTTTTATAAAAATGGTAGAAGTTTGCAAATAACTTGCTACGCTAGAAGTTTGAAAACAACTTGCTAATTCAAAGAGCATTTAATTAATCTTTAAAGCAAGCTTTGCATTGTTATATAACGGAAACTTCCGTAGGACCTATATGTGTAGCAATTTGTATTACATGTTCAGCTTATTTTTAACTGTGTACTTTGGTTATTTCAAAGTATAATAAAACCCATACTGTTATACGAAAACAAACCAGATATCTGCTCAGACAGTGCTCACAAAAATACAGAGACTTGTGTGCCTCTGTGCCACAGGGGCTTTTAAAACCACACCAACATCTGTAATTTAGGTACTTCTCCTACTTCCTCCATTGCACCTATACATCAGATTTGCAGCAGCATCTAGTGCTCACAGACTACAGCTAGTCGAAACGCTCAAACCTGGTAACCTTAAAGGTCATCTAGCGATCCTTGTGAAACTGCAGAACGAAGTGGAGACCTACTGCATTTCGGACTGTATGCCAAATATCACTGATCTAGATAGACTGTTTATTACAAAATAGGGGCCAGTGAAGTAATCGAAGCTACTTACAAACACTACCACCCAATGCCAGCATCTGGTATATGGATGGATTCCAAACTAATGAAGGGACTGGTGAAGGGGTGTTTTGTCCCAGGGTTAAACGGGCGTTAGCACTGTGTGTCTCTGCAACAGTACTTCAAGCCGAAATCTTTGCCGTTAACTACTGTGCAATGCTGTTTACCGAAAGAGGATACAGCAACACAGACATATACATTGTTTCTGATAGTCAGGCGACACAATTAGCTCTCAAGTCGACGCGCTTCAACTCAAATCTATTATGGGAATGCCACCAGAATCTACAAAAAATTGCAGAAACTAACCGCGTTACACTTTTGTGGGTACCTGGTCACACAGGAGTATACGGCAATGTAGTAGCAGACTCGCTAGCTAAGAAGGGCGCCACTGCAAAGTTCATTGGTCCAGAACCGTGCATTAACCAAGAGTTTGCTCATACGCGTTATCCAAAGCTTGTAAGAAGAAGAAAATAAACAACTATGATGTATGCGGGAAGGTCTGCTGCACTCAAAAAAGTTTTTAAGCAACTTCCCCGTCACCCCTCTTAAAACAATCGATCTTGAGAGAGAGTCTCTGAAGATATTAACATGGTGCGTGACAGGACACGGTCCGATAAATCACCACCTTAACAAAATAGGTCTTGTTGCCTCCGACAGATGCAGATTCTGTAACTCGGAGGCAGAGACCATGGAGCACATTATCTGTAACTGCTCTGGCGCAGGTCTCGGTCCAGGGAGACTAGCACTTCATCTACCAAAAAGAATCAGTCCAATCCAGCTAATTAACTATGTTAAGGAGCTCGGATTCGACCACATAGCACATTCTGCGGTGACATCGACGTCACTATAACAACATCAGGGTTACGCATAACAGATCTCTAGGTCGCAGTGCTACTCGAACTAGCTAAACAATTAGTTCAGCTTCGGGACCCACCAATACAAAAAAAATGGGAAATATTTTGCTATGACCATGTTTGTGCATATATGAGTGTCTATAAGACATTGTGATAGTTTTACAAAACACAACCATTAGGTGAAAACGAAGTTTATTGAAATAGAAAAGTAAATCAACATAAAACATTACAATAGTAGGTACCATTCAGTCAATTTCTAGCTCTCTTGGGGAGGAAAGGACCTGATCCTCGTCTTCGTTTTCATCTTCTTTTTCTCTGTCATCTTCTCCGTCGAACCCCTGTAGGGAAATGGTCGGAGGATCCTCCTTTAGAAGGGACGCAATTCAGACAGCTCCCCTGACAATTTTGGCATGTTGGGGAACATTTGAGGCTTGTTTTTTTGAAGCCTCACTTCGCGCTGGCACTTCAATGTTGCTCAAAAACGGCACCTATAATACCTAGAGTACAAGATTTATTGTCAATAATGCTTGACCAAATGTTTTAATTTGTGAACGCTGCAAAAGTTGAAAATTTTGTTTTGATTCTGTTTATTTGCAAATGTGGGTGGAATTATTGATCAGAGCCGATGTCAATTAAAAATTTGTTTTGAAGTGGTTTGTCATAAACAAATGAGCGGCAATAGTTCTAAAATAACACCTCATCTGCCTCCATGAATGGTTGAGTCATTCGTTTTTTCGTTATTATTTTTGTAAAGCTTGCACCAACTCGTGCAACGTTGTGCGTTGATACCAAATTTAAACTGATACAAGTATTTTTTTCATATTCATTGATGTATCTCTTGATGATCTTTTACTATGATTGCGAGATTTTGATCTACTTCGGCCATTGAATTTTGACACCTAAAGTTCCTCAAGTTTTTTCGAAAGTGCGCTTATTTGCATTATGCATTAATATGTCATTTTCTTTGTTAACAGGAGATATGGATTTTGTCTGCTATTTCAGCCTTTTTTCTTAAATCAATATCCAATGATGTTATTCATGGACTTTTTAGTTCTGGCAACTTGGATAACCAACGATTCAATTATATGTCATATCATATCATTGTCATATCATTACCTATTGAACTCCCAGCCAAGTATTTCATTTGTCGAAGTAACGTTGATGGCTTTTGGTCACCCAAATCGATATCTTGCAACAATTTCTTTATCTTGTTATGACTTTAATCAGAGTATTCAGAAATAAGTTGATATTTTAATGTTTCATATTGTGTAAATTAACCCACGCCTCTTATTTAATTCTAAATGCAGCATATAGCATATTTATGTTTTAATGAAGTTTTTCATTCAAAAAAATTTCAAATCGAAAACCGTAAAATTTTGTTTTATAATTTTTAATTAATTTAGCAAATTAGGTATTACGAATTAATTGTAATATAATGACTTAAGTAATTAATTTTATATATGTATAATAATTAATTCTCAATTGAAAAATATAAACAAAATGGATGAACTTTTTTAAATTAGTGAAAGATAAAACCAACAGCTTTTTCACTTTGAAAATGGAAATAAAACCAACAGCTCCAATTACCAATTACATTTAACGATTGAAAATTAATTAATAGTTTTTGCAACCAATTCAATAACCAGTCTCAAACTGTTTCCTTAAAGTTTTCGAATTAATTATACTCTTAAAAATATCAAGCCTTCGGTTTTGGTTAAGGATTTTGATATAGTTTTCGGCATAAAACTTTTATGAGGACATTGTTTTTAGTTATCGGCAGCGATATATATCAAACATAAAACTCTTTGTTAAAGTATAAGTATTTGATCTCTGTTTAAATTTATTACAAAACTAACACGAAACATCAATTCATTGACGGAAAATTATAACAGATATATGAGCCGTGTTCGATTTGACTGAAGCAACTGAAGCAAATGAAAAATTGAATGCAATTGTTGTTGTTTTTTCAGTTGTTTCAGTCAAATCGAACGCACCTATATTAACATAATTTAGTGAAAAGATGATATACTCAGCAAACTACTCAAAAACCTCTCCATTTAGCGTTTCGAGAAAATATTAGAAAATTACATATTCATATTTCTTTCAAAATTAAACAGCCGAGTTTAACATAACACATACCTGTATCTGACAACATATTGTCAAATACAGGTACATTGCTGTACAATACAATCTGATAAGTATAGCAAGAGACAAAGCATTTGCAATATTAGAAAAAATGTATACCATTGGTATATAAAAAAAGTAAAAACGAACCACAAATACCAGAATTTTTGCTCTTCATTAAATAGTTCGTCGTGAACCTGTAGTTGCAAAATATTTTAAATACGAAAATGTAATTAAAACTGTACTACAAATTTTGAACTATATTCGGACGAACCAAAAACCCATCGTCAATTCAAGAACTTTCCTGAAAAATTGTACTTTGTGCGTTGGTTATCCACCTTTAACGTTCTAGGCCGATTTGTTGATTTAACCAACAATTTCCTCAAAGAAAAAGAAAAACTCTGTCCGGCATTAAAAGACGATAAATGGATTAAGGACTATGTGTTCTCAGCTGATATAATGGAGCATCTGCAGTCCCTCAAGCTAGCATAACAAGGAAAAGATAAAGTTATTGCCGATCTTATTTAAACGATTCTGAGTTTTATTAAAAAAGTTGAGCTTTTTAAACGCCATTAGGATAGACACGAAGAATAGAATCTCTAAAATTGATGATAAAAAACTGAGTGAATACGACAGTAAACTAGTGGGATGGGGGTGTGACCTTAAGGACCACGCCAAGAACTTCCCGTAAAGTTAACTGCACTACCGATGGCCTGGTGGTTAAGGTATACTGCGCTAAGACTGCTAAGTTAAGGTGTGCTGACACACCAAACATACTTTACGACCTATTTTGAGGCTATAATGTTTGAGACTAACATATTTTTCAGTTAAAAAACTAGCATTTGTTTGATAGACACTAACGCGACGACTGTCTACAAGACACCGTAAAAGTTAAATAGTTTTTCTCATGTTAACTGAAACGTTTTACCGAAGATTCATCAAAAACACTTCATAACTGTAGGCTGATGTTGTAATATCCTTAAAAAAAAAACTTTTTAACGAGAAGTGGCAAACCAGAATTAAAAAATTACTATAAACAATACAAAAACCTTATGGTTTAAGTTTCAACAAAATTGAATGTCAGAGAGGTATTCCTGATTCAAGATTTTCCATATTCTTAGATTTTCCATATTCAAGTTAGCCTGGATGCGTTTCCAGCTGATTTACATACCAAAGATTCATCAAGATCTCATTCGTTTGCGTAAAGATAATAACACGTAGTTTTGTCACATTTTCTTAAAAGCTTTTAAAATAAGATAGCAATTGTTATATAAATCTCATTTTAAATGGCTGACGTGATGACAAACAAAATGGTGGATCAACGACCTTGATAAAAATTATCATGATATCTGCAAGAAACGATTTTCAGTTTTTTTGGAAACCACTGAAAAACAAATGATCCGATTTCTTTAGAAAAGGACTTGTCTCTAAGCTACTGGGTCTCTAAGAAAAATTAAACATCGAAATCTCAACAAAGATAAACATCAATAAAACGAAAAACAATAAATCATTCTATCGAAAATCATAAAAACGAAAATTATAATAACGAAAGTTCACTCTATCGAAAAGTCATTGCACCGAAAGATCGTTGCACCAAATTTTTTTCGAAGTACTGAAAATATGATAAAATCGAAACATCATACGGTCGAAGTTGATAAAATAGAATCTAAAAATCAACTTATCGATATAACAAAATATCTAAATATCATACGTTATATCGAATATGTTATGATATTTCGATAAATGATTTTGTTATTCTATTTTATGAATTTGTTCTTCTATTTTAGGAATTACAATATGGGTCCCAACAACAGATAGATATATTTTAAGAGCTAGGTCAACAACAACATGCGCTCTGAGGTGTTGATGAAAATTTTTTTAAAACTTTTTTGGATTGACCCTAGACTATTGATTCGGGCAATTGTTTGATGTTCTGTAAAGTGATGTTTTGATATAATGACTTTTCGAGGAAATGAATTGTTGGTGATACGATGTGTCGATCTAGCGGTTTTTCCACAGTATGAAGCATTCGATGATATGATATTCTGTGGTATGATCTTTTGGTTTTCAGTTTTTCGCTTCTACAGCACGACTCGCTGATTTGATTTTTCGATGATACGATGGGGACTCAAGGGAATCCAAATAATCAATATATGCTGTTGCTATCTGGCATTTCTATTTACAATATTCCTAGCACTGATATGCCCTCATCAGTTTTTCACCTCACCCTATTTTTTGATGTAATGATTTATTCATTATATCGAATATTTTCGATGCTATGATATTTCAATAACGTGACTTTCTTATTCGTTTTTAAGTTGATGTTTAGATTATTATTTGCAGCACTTCGAAAAAAAAATTTGGTGCAACGATTATTCGTTACAATGACTTTTCGACATCATGAAGCAACCGATCACCACGACTAATATTTAGCATGCATAGACTTATGTCAAATTTTTGTGTTTATTTGCTTTCTATCTTTGTCTCTCTGAGAAACAGTTATGTCTCCTTGCGACTGTAAAAAACAAATTGAAAAAAACTAAAGTTTTGGCGTTTATTTTAACCAATCATATAATTTTTGATATTTTATCAATGAAAAATAAATTTGTGCATAATGAAAAAAGTTTTGCCAGCAAATTTTCATAATATACTTTGAGAATATTTATATAGCTTAAATATTTGTTCGTGTCGTTAGAAAAAAACTGCTTGTCTTTTATAAAATATTTGAGTTAAATAATCACTGGAAATAACACAATAAATTTAAATTACTCGTAATTATTTTCAACAACTATGAAGAAAACATTTAATATTCTTTGACATTTTAAATTTAAAAGTGTTTTTAATTTATAATTTAATAAAAAAATTGAAGTGCGTAATCTTTACACGCTGTAGAAGTAAAAATTCTTTGGCTACTGTGGCAAATATTACTAAAAATAATAAATATAAAATAAATATGTCATATTGAAATTTAGAGTAGCATTTCTTGATAATATAATTTACAACAATGTGTAATAAAAAGTCATATTTACATAATGTTTTACAAAGTCTTACAACGTATTACAAAATAAATTGCACGATGAATACATGTCCACTTAATTCAAAAACAAGATTTGGTACAACAAATGTTTTTCAAAAAATTTAGCAAATTTTCAAAGTAAAGTTTATGTTTCTCACTTTAGTTATCATAAACCTCTAATTTCATATTTCAATATGATAATAATTGAATTGACTTTGTAATACATTATGTAAATATTGCTTTTTATTACACACGTTGTAAATTATATTATCAAGAAATGGTACTCTAAATTGCAATATGACATATTTATTTTATATTTAATCTTTTCAGTAATACCTGCCACAGTAGCCAAAGAAGTTTAATTCAACCGCGTGCAAATATTACACGCTCTCATTTTTTTATTTAGCAAAACAAATTTAATAAACACAAATATTTTATTTAAAAATAAACTTTAAAAAAAACGGCATGTAAAATACTCATACTCATACGGCATACTCATAGAAAAATACATACCACCACCTCGACATCTATAGCAATATAATACAACTCAAACTATCCAAACAGATTAAGATGTTTTGATTAAATCGCCTAAAATACATAAAATACGGGTTTTTTCAATTTTCTGAAAACAGCATTTTTCACATCATAAAAAATTATGGGAACCTCTTGAAATAAATCCAAATAGGATACGATTTAAATCATCCAAATCGAACGAGCCGTTTTTGAGAAATCGGTCAACGTACATAAAAAACCCATAATGAAACACAGAACCTCCTCTTTTTTGAAGTTGGTTAAAAAACTAAAATAATTCAAACTATAAATTTAAAAAATAACGAAACTCAAAATCGACACATCCAACTCATATAACATTTAGTACTGAATAAAAAACATAATAACGTTTAGCAAATGAATGACAATTGACACACACAATACTCATAATCGAATTGTATCGCAGACTTGCCGAACATAATATTCGTTTGCCTTTTTACTTCATTGTTGTTCGAAATTCTATTTTATTTTATTTATTTATTTTTTTTCAAAATGTTATTTCCGTTCAAAAACTTGTCATACCGCGCCTAAAGAAGTTTTACTTCAAAAAAGTTTGTGGTTGTAAATAAAAACAAATCAAAATGGAAAAAAGAGAAATTAACTATGACAGATATCACGTTCTTTACGTCTCTGCTCAATTCTTCATACAATTTTAAAGTTATGTTCTCTCTATATTTATATTTACTCTAAGGTGTGAAGTGAACTTTTGTTGTTTATTATTTTTAATTTTTTGATTTATTGATATTCTCGACGATAACGATTTTTTTGATGGAACGGCACGATGATACGATGATAGGTTATTTTTTTTAACACTATCCAACATGCTTATTCGTTTTTTTTTGCATCTACTAGACGATGGGATATTGTAAATTCTAGCCTAACGCTTTTCTAATTTTTGTAACACTTATTTTCGATTTCCATTAGTGATTTTGAGTTCGCTATTTTAAGTTTCTAAAATCTGACATCGTGTTCGTGATCACATAAGTGTAAGGCAAGATTACATCTTTTTTCCATCGCTTTTTTACATGAGTATAGTTCTAACGTTGCTTTTTTTGTCTTTCTATGATATGTAATTGTCAGCTTAGTTCCTTATCCAGCATGGTCTCTAGTTATTTTACTTGTTCTGCAAGTATAGGACCACTTCCCTCCAGGGTCATGGAACCTATATTAGGAATCATGTGTTTCCATGGTGAAAGAAGCAGTTCTGTTTTTGTAGGATTAGTTTCTAACCCACATTTTATGATCCATGGACACATACTGTCGTTTACATTCGCATTCGCTCTTTTAACGTTGTCAGTTATTTACCTTGCGGTATAACTTCAAGATCTAAAACTATAATTTAATGAGCATTCGTTACAAGAACATATAATTTAGCACAGTTTCTATTAATTTCACATTTTTATTATAGTACATCGTTCGTTTATTAAACAATTTTAATAAAACGTGGTTGCGTTGTTACATGTGGGTTATTGACTGTGGAACAATACATAACAAAATGCAAGTGATATTAATCTATGTACAATATGCTAACGTTACCAAGCATGTGTGTATAAGGGATTAATGGTATAAGGTACCGTTGAATGTAGAATGTTGATTTGAATACCGAATGTTAAGTCAACAATGGACTAGAAACATTATAACTGTGCATTAACCAAATAAGTTAATGCACAATTATAATGTTCCTAGTTCATTTTTGAATGCTGATTCTTAAATGTTGAACATTAAATGTTGAATGTTAAAAACTGAATGATGAATGTTAAATATTTAATGTTAAATGATGTACTATGTATGTTTGATATTAAACGGTGAATATTTAATGTTCAATATGGAACATTGAATATTGAATGATGAATCAGAATGTTGTATTTTGAACGTTAAATTCTAAAATTTGAATATTGAATGTTTATTGTTGAATGTTGAATAGTGAATTTTGCATGTTGAATGGTGAATGCTGCATGTTGAATGTTGAATATTGAATGTCCAATACTGAATGTTAAGGGTCGAATGACGAATGTTGATTGTTGAATGATAAATGTTGAAAGGTGAATGTTAAATGCTGAATGTTGAATTTAGAATGTTGAATGTGGAAGGTTGATGGTTGAATGTTGAATGTTGAATATTGAAGGTTGAATGTTGAAGGTTGAAGGTTGAATGTTGAATGTTACATGTCGAATGACGAATTTTGATTGTTGAATGTTGAATTTGAATGTTGAATATAGAATGTCGAATGTTTTGAATGTTGAATGTTGAAAAAAATTATAATAAATTACAATTTGGTCTCTCGTTCTTGGTCCACGGAACTAATATTCAAAATTATTTGGTTTCATGTTTTGTTTTAATTTTTGTTTTGTTTTGTACTTGTACCATAATTTGTTTTGTACTTTGGATTTACTTCAAATATCAGATTAAAATTTCTACCACAGATTAATCATAATTGAACTAATCTTCAGATTCAGTGCTATATTTTAACACTTCTTGTAAGCGAATTATTAATATCTGTTTTTTGTCTATTTGAAATCGGTTTTATTCTTCCAAATTTTGATTAATTTTTGAATAATGAATACATCCAACTGTTGTCACCAATTGTTACGGACATGTTGATAACTGATTATTTAGCCATTATGAACGCACCAATTTGCATTGCCAGGGCTAAATGGTAATTGTCCAGTTAACATTAATTTTATTATAATTATTTCAAAAAACCATACAGTTCTGCGAATATTGTAAGAAAGCATAATAGTAGCCATCCACCTGGTGATATAGTTCGACTTTGCTACTTTATCGAACGTCGTTCAAGCGTGCCACGGTAGTTCTTAGAACTTGATGCGAACTTTAAAATACACTAAAAAAAACTAAGTAAATTTTACCAATTTTTTATAATTACACAACTCACGATTAAAGTCCAAAAATAATTTGTAAATCAAATAAATTTTTGGTTTCTTCAAATAATTTGTATTGTAATGTACAATATTTTTGGTAAACGTACAAAAAAAATTGTGAGTTGTGTATTTATAAAAAATTGGTAAAATTTACTTAGTTTTTTTTGAGTGTATTTTAAAGTTCGCATCAAGTTCTAATAACTACCGGAAAAAATATGGAGGGGCTGAAATCTCAAGCTCTGAGATATCAAGACTTCGGTCTGGGTTAAGGATTTTGATATAGTTTTCGGCAAAAAACTTTTATGAGGACATGGTTTTTAGCAGGGTTGTTAATATACACGTATAAAACGTTTTATACGTTACACGTATAATACGTAACGTATAAAACGTATATAACGTATAAAACGTATCAAATGATTTTGTTTTTGAAATTCATTCATAAAAAATTAAAAATGCTTCTTACTTCAGATATTCATTATATTTTTAGTAAAAATATATATATTTTAGTAAAAATATAATACGTAGTTATAAATTATTTATATATTTTATAATTTATAACAAAAACTATTTTAATTCTAGATGTTATTTGAATGTATATTTTTATACTTTATACGAAAGACTATGTTACTGTACATTAAACTGGTTAATAATTTTTAATTCCCTAGATTTGAATATTGAAAATTTTGAATTATATATTAGAGATTTTTTTGAGTACCTTAACACAAGCAATTAAATTATTTTTGAATTTTTCAACACGTATACTATATGATTTTCTTTCATTTTGATTCCAACATTTACTTAATGGCAAACATTTTGGATTAGAAACTCATGAACGCTCATAAACTTAATTATTTGACATCATGAAATGTTATTGAATATATAAAATATGGTTCAATCCAACTTCAGCTCCTCCCATCTAATAGGAACAGCTGGAAATATAATGTTGTTTCAGAATAAATGCCGTTTTTTCATTGCAGTTCGGGAAATTATTAGAGATTACACTAGTTTACAAGAAAAATCTCCCGAAATAAAACCCAACTTTTCTTATAGATTTGGACCTCCTGAACACGAATATCATATTCATTTTTTTTGGTTAGCTCTTGTTTTTGAGATATTCACGAAAAACCGGTGATCAAAAATGTTGTTTCGGTTTTTGGGTCTCATATTTTACAAAACCAGCAAATTAAAAATATTAAGGAAACAAGTGCATAGTAAATATACCAACAAACATTTTGAGCTATATTTTGTAAAAATCCATTAAGGATTCTGGAAGTTACAGTCGAAAAAATTTGAAACAATACGAAACAATCACGTTTTTTTTAAATTTTTCCATTTTCAACGCCATAAATTTTGAACAAACAAAGAAACTAATTTTTTTTTAATTTCTTGGAGCTTATAGTAGCTTTAGTTTTCTTTCTTTTAAGGTAAAAGACACGAATATTGGTGCAGTTTGCACCAAGTTATTCAAGTTTACCCAAAGAAAGTCAAAACTCAAAATTTGGAAAAAATAATTTTTTACTTAATTTATTGTGCCATAAATAATAATTTTATAAGTTCAGTCGTTCTCAAACATCAGTAAAGAATTATTTTAAAATAGTAAAGTATAATTTCCATTTTTGTTTTCGAAGTTGGGAATTGGATCGATATGAGACGTATATAGAAAAATATAAACAAAAGATAATGAATTGTGAGGAGAGGCAAAACATCAGAACTATTTAAGTTAGTTCAAGCACCATAAAGTTAGGCCCCTATTTATGTCTATTAATGCCTGTAAGGTTTGTTTATTTTCTGTTTTCTGTTTTCTCTTTTTTTTTTTGTTTTTGATAATGTAAATTTTTTTTCTATCACCGCCCACCTTGTGTTACTCCTTACGTTTATGATCATTTTAAGTTTAATTTAAGAAAGCAATTACTTCTCCTTTTAATAGTTTTTCGGTTTTCCCAACTTTTGTTTTATTAGTTTAAAGAGGTTTCTTTTTAAGTAGATAATTGTCGTATGATTAGTTGCAAATATAATCTCTCTGAGGATAAATTTAATTCCAAACATTCAAGCGAAAATAATAATTAAAAAAGAAAAAATATTTCAAATATAAATTGTATTGTTTTTAAAAATCAATAAATCAATAGTGATAGCTGCCTTTTAAAGCAAAATAAATTGTTAGTAAAGTGTAAAATCAAGTTTATTTAAATGGCGTCGTCAAGAAGTTTCAAGTTTAAAAATAGCAAATATTCATTTTGTTTTATTTGTGAAAGTTACATAATACATACTGCTAAATCACCCCACTAACTGATATTTTCCAACTCCTAAAATAAATCCGAGGTGGGAGGAGCTAGATCATGTCCAAATACTTCACAAAAAAAATCTCAATTTCGAGAAAAATCATATACAAATAAAATACAACTTTTGTCAAAAAAGGACATTTCATAATCAACAAACTGATATTTTCCAACTCTTAAAATAAATCAGAGGTGAGAGGAGCTAGATCATGTTAAAAAACTTCACAAAAAAATCTCAATTTCGAGAAAAATCATATACAAATAAAATACAACTTTTGTCAAAAAAAGACATTACATAACCAACTAACTGATATTTTCCAACTCCTAAAATAAGTCCGAGGTGGAAGGAGCTAGATCATGTCAAAAAACTTCACAAAAAAAATCTCAATTTCGAGAAAAATCATATACAAACAAAATACAACTTTTGTCAAAAAAAGACATTTCATAACCAACTAACTGATATTTTCCAACTCCTTAAATAAGTCCGAGGTGGGAGGAGCTAGATCTACTACGAAAACAACTTATATATAAATCAATTATGTTGCAGAATTGAAATTATTCGTAAAGTTGAATTTTTTTCCAAATTTTGAGTTTTGACTTTCTTTGGGAAAACTTGAATAACTTGGTGCAAACTGCACCAATATTCGTATATTATAGCTTGAAAGAAAGAAAATTGAAGTTACTATAGGCTCCAAGAAATTAAAAAAAATTAGTGTCCTTATTTGTTCAAAATTTATGTGGTTGAAAATGGAAAAATTTGAAAAAAACGTAAATTTTTCGTATTTTTTCAAATTTTTTCGACTGTAACTAATATGTATTTACGTCAAACGAAAAAGTTTAGTGAGAAGTTTATTGAGTAAATTCATTTTTGGTCATTGATGAATAACAGGTATGGTTGGAAATGTCAAATTATTGCAGACTAAATTTGTTTTGAAAATAAATAATTATATTTTGAAAAGAAGCATTTACGTTAAATGTAGAAGTTTTCTGAACAAATAGGAATAGTTGGGTAAGAAATTATCATGCCGACGCTATATTTTCTAAAGCAACTGTTCCTATTAGTCCCGAAATCTAGGCTTTATAAATATTAAATATCACGAGAACGATACGAGTTAACGCCCGCGTTAATGTTATATAAATGTATTTTTATTTATTGAGGATTTTACTTTTATACGGTATAAAACGTAAATGATTGTGTGTTTTATACTGTACGTTTTATACGTTTTATACGTACGTATAATACGTGTTTTATACGTTACCGTATTATAAGTTACAACCCTGGTTTTTAGTTTTAGGCAGCGATGTATATCAAACATAGCTTTTTGTTAAAGTACATGTATTTTTTATCTCTGTTTAAATATGTATTACAAAACTAACACGAAACATCAATACGTTGTCGGCAAATTATAACAGATCATATATTAACATATTTTAGTGAAAAGATTATACAATCAGCAAACTACTCAAAACCTTTCCATTTAGCGTTTCGAGAAAATATTTCAAAATCACAAATTCATATTTCTTTCAAAATTCCAAAAATATTGTAAAAATTAAAAAAAATCAAAAATTCAAACTTTTTCAAACAAAATTCTAAAAATATTTCAAAAATTATTACAAAATCAAAGACTAAAACTTTTTTCAAAAATTCTAAAAATATTGCATAAATTATAACAAAATCAAAAATTGTATTTTTTCCAAAAATTATTAAAATAATATCAAAAATTTTAAATTTTTCAAAATTCTAAAAATATTCCAAAAATTCTTACAAAATTCTTAATATCAAAAATTCTAAAAATATATATAAAATTCAAAAATTCTCTTTTTTTTTTTCAAAATTCTAAAAATATTCTAAAAATTCGAAAAAAATCAAATATTTAAACTTTTTCTAAATTCTAATAATATTCTAAAAATTCTTAAAAATTCAAAATTTTTCCAAAATTCTAAAAATATTGCAAAAATTATAACAAAATCAAAAATTGAAACTTTTTCCAAAATTAAAATAAAATCAAAAATTTTAAATTTTTCAAAATTCTAAAAATATTGCAAAAATTCTTAGAAAATCAAAAATTGAAACTTTTTTCAATATTCTTAAAATATATAGAAAATTCAAAAATTCTATTATTTTTTCAAAATTCTAAAAATATTCCATAAATTAGAATAAAATCAAATATTTAAACTTTTTCTAAATTCTAATAATATTCCAAAAATTCTTAAAAATTCATAAAAATTCAAACTTTTTCCAAAACTCTAAAAATATTGCAAAAATTATAAGAATATCAAAAATTGAAACTTTTTCCAAAATTATAAAAATTATGATAAAATCCAAAATTAAAATTTTTTCAAAATATTCCAAAAGTTCTTAAAAAATCAAAAATTGAAACTTTTCCAAACATATTGGGAAACGATTCCAAAAATATTTCAACAACTATAACAAATTCAAAAATTTCCATGTTCAATTATTTTTACGTAAACAAACAGCTAAGTTTTTTTTTCCAAAAAATAAATAAATGAAATCATTTTTTTGACACACTTGACAATATTTTTTTAACAAACAATTATAATGCCATAATTCTCTATAATAATAATAAAATTTCATGTCAAACAAATAATTAATTTTATTTTTTTCCAAAAAATTGGGTAAAAACTAAATAAAAATCTTTCTTTTGACACACTTGACAACATTTTTTTGACAAACTTATAATGCAATAGTCTAGATTTCTTTCTCACATACAAATCCCGACCATCAAGATTTCTGTGACTGTAATCGTCTGGATTTTTCTGTAATCGTAACAATATATTACTTTACTATTTTATATATTTTCCTTCAAATGTTAAAGCAGTTTCAGTGTTGCGACAGCTTTGCGACAACTGTCGACAAATGAATCTATCAATTTCTCACCATTCCCGGTCGTCGTATCGGTCGAAATATGCACCATGTATACATAATCAGTACTGGACGTCTAAATAGCACAGATACTCATTTTAGAATATATACTATTAGGCCCACTGACCAGGTTCCTCACACTTAATTAAAGAAGATCTAGACCATTTTAATGGGAAAATACAATTACAGACCCACTTCCCGGGTTCTACATGCGTGAGCTCGGAAGAGGAAAATATAACAAACTATGGTTCGTTGGATCCTGAAACTAGGAAGGTTTCAGACCAACTGGTCAAAAAATGTTCTCCCCCAACAGAATGATTTGGGCAATCAAATCGTTCGGACCGTTAAAAACCCCAGGAGGGGATGGAATATCTCGATCTTCCTGCAAAAAGGTTTAGCTACCATTCTCCCATATATCGAGCGTTTGTTTATAGCAAGTTTTAGTCTTGCGTACACTCCTCCAGACATAGAGAGAAGCTATAGTAGTATTCATACCCAAGCCAGGAAAGAAATCAAACGAAGGCTAATCATACAGGCCAATAAGTCTTACATCTTTTCTTCTGAAAACGATGGAAAAGGTGAAAAGGTGTGCATGCACATTTATGGACATTTAAGGGGCCTTTGATAATGTGCATTTCGAAGCTATTGCTGAAATGGCCACAAAGAAAAATCTAATCACGCACATTTTGGCGTGGATCATCAACATGCTACAGAGTCGAAAAATTACAAATACACTAGGAAATACATCGGTAACTGCCAGGGCCTCTATAGGATGTCCCCAGGAAGGGGTATTCTCTCCGTTGCTCTGGCTGATAGTCGCTGATGATCTTCTAAATAGGTTGAAAAGATCTGGCTTTAGCACTGTAGGCTACGCCGACGATATAGCAGTCATGGGTGAGAAGGAAATATGACTCTACTGTCAGTGAACGAACCCAGGCAGCCCTGGACCTCGTGATGAATTGGTGCAATGAAGTTGGGCTGTCTGTCAAAACACAAAAAACTAGTACCGTACTCTTTACCAACAGAAGAAGTTTTAATTTCAATCCTCCTGAGTTTAACGGCGAACGGATACAAGTAGTCAAAGAGATTAAGTATTTAGGTGTGATGCTCGACCGCAAGCTCACATGGAACTCACACCTAAAATATATCTCGGACAAAGCAAATAAAGCTTTCTTTGCGTGTAGAAACTTGTTTGGAAAAACCTGGGGATTAAGCCCCAAAATGAAGCACAGTTGAAAAAGTTACTGCAATTTTTAATACAAGCCTTGCAATATGAGTTATGTAAAGCAAATTATTATTAAATTTCAACGCAAATGTTGCATTTAAACTAATTCTAATGCAAAACTATAAATTTTAGTACAACTCTAACGTAATTTTTTATAAAAATGGTAGAAGTTTGCAAATAACTTGCTACGCTAGAAGTTTGAAAACAACTTGCTAATTCAAAGAGCATTTAATTAATCTTTAAAGCAAGCTTTGCATTGTTATATAACGGAAACTTCCGTAGGACCTATATGTGTAGCAATTTGTATTACATGTTCAGCTTATTTTTAACTGTGTACTTTGGTTATTTCAAAGTATAATAAAACCCATACTGTTATACGAAAACAAACCAGATATCTGCTCAGACAGTGCTCACAAAAATACAGAGACTTGTGTGCCTCTGTGCCACAGGGGCTTTTAAAACCACACCAACATCTGTAATTTAGGTACTTCTCCTACTTCCTCCATTGCACCTATACATCAGATTTGCAGCAGCATCTAGTGCTCACAGACTACAGCTAGTCGAAACGCTCAAACCTGGTAGCCTAAAAGGTCATCTAGCGATCCTTGTGAAACTGCAGAACGAAGTGGAGACCTACTGCATTTCGGACTGTATGCCAAATATCACTGATCTAGATAGACTGTTTATTACAAAATAGGGGCCAGTGAAGTAATCGAAGCTACTTACAAACACTACCACCCAATGCCAGCATCTGGTATATGGATGGATTCCAAACTAATGAAGGGACTGGTGAAGGGGTGTTTTGTCCCAGGGTTAAACGGGCGTTAACACTGTGTGTCTCTGCAACAGTACTTCAAGCCGAAATCTTTGCCGTTAACTACTGTGCAATGCTGTTTACCGAAAGAGGATACAGCAACACAGACATATACATTGTTTCTGATAGTCAGGCGACACAATTAGCTCTGAAGTCGACGCGCTTCAACTCAAATCTAGTATGGGAATGCCACCAGAATCTACAAAAAATTGCAGAAACTAACCGCGTTACACTTTTGTGGGTACCTGGTCACACAGGAGTATACGGCAATGTAGTAGCAGACTCGCTAGCTAAGAAGGGCGCCACTACAAAGTTCATTGGTCCAGAACCGTGCATTAACCAAGAGTTTGCTCATACGCGTTATCCAAAGCTTGTAAATAAACAACTATGATGTATGCGGGAAGGTCTGCTGCACTCAAAAAAGTTTTTAAGCAACTTCCCCGTCACCCCTCTTAAAACAATCGATCTTGAGAGAGAGTCTCTGAAGATATTAAAATGGTGCGTGACAGGACACGGTCCGATAAATCACCACCTTAACAAAATAGGTCTTGTTGCCTCCGACAGATGCAGATTCTGTAACTCGGAGGCAGAGACCATGGAGCACATTATCTGTAACTGCTCTGGCGCAGGTCTCGGTCCAGGGAGACTAGCACTTCATCTACCAAAAAGAATCAGTCCAATCCAGCTAATTAACTATGTTAAGGAGCTCGGATTCGACCACATAGCACATTCTGCGGTGACATCGACGTCACTATAACAACATCAGGGTTACGCATAACAGATCTCTAGGTCGCAGTGCTACTCGAACTAGCTAAACAATTAGTTCAGCTTCGGGACCCACCAATACAAAAAAAATGGGAAATATTTTGCTATGACCATGTTTGTGCATATATGAGTGTCTATAAGACATTGTGATAGTTTTACAAAACACAACCATTAGGTGAAAACGAAGTTTATTGAAATAGAAAAGTAAATTAACATAAAACATTACAATAGTAGGTACCATTCAGTCAATTTCTAGCTCTCTTGGGGAGGAAAGGACCTGATCCTCGTCTTCGTTTTCATCTTCTTTTTCTTTGTCATCTTCTCCGTCGAACCCCTGTAGGGAAATGGTCGGAGGATCCTCCTTTAGAAGGGACGCAATTCAGACAGCTCCCCTGACAATTTTGGCATGTTGGGGAACATTTGAGGCTTGTTTTTTTGAAGCCACACTTCGCGCTGGCACTTCAATGTTGCTCAAAAACGGCACCTATAATACCTAGAGTACAAGATTTATTGTCAATAATGCTTGACCAAATGTTTTAATTTGTGAACGCTGCAAAAGTTGAAAATTTTGTTTTGATTCTGTTTATTTGCAAATGTGGGTGGAATTATTGATCAGAGCCGATGTCAATTAAAAATTTGTTTTGAAGTAGTTTGTCATAAACAAATGAGCGGCAATAGTTCTAAAATAACACCTCATCTGCCTCCATGAATGGTTGAGTCATTCGTTTTTTCGTTATTATTTTTGTAAAGCTTGCACCAACTCGTGCAACGTTGTGCGTTGATACCAAATTTAAACTGATACAAGTATTTTTTTCATATTCATTGATGTATCTCTTGATGATCTTTTACTATGATTGCGAGATTTTGATCTACTTCGGCCATTGAATTTTGACACCTAAAGTTCCTCAAGTTTTTTCGAAAGTGCGCTTATTTGCATTATGCATTAATATGTCATTTTCTTTGTTAACAGGAGATATGGATTTTGTCTGCTATTTCAGCCTTTTTTCTTAAATCAATATCCAATGATGTTATTCATGGACTTTTTAGTTCTGGCAACTTGGATAACCAACGATTCAATTATATGTCATATCATATCATTGTCATATCATTACCTATTGAACTCCCAGCCAAGTATTTCATTTGTCGAAGTAACGTTGATGGCTTTTGGTCACCCAAATCGATATCTTGCAACAATTTCTTTATCTTGTTATGACTTTAATCAGAGTATTCAGAAATAAGTTGATATTTTAATGTTTCATATTGTGTAAATTAACCCACGCCTCTTATTTAATTCTAAATGCAGCATATAGCATATTTATGTTTTAATGAAGTTTTTCATTCAAAAAAATTTCAAATCGAAAACCGTAAAATTTTGTTTTATAATTTTTAATTAATTTAGCAAATTAGGTATTACGAATTAATTGTAATATAATGACTTAAGTAATTAATTTTATATATGTATAATAATTAATTCTCAATTGAAAAATATAAACAAAATGGATGAACTTTTTTAAATTAGTGAAAGATAAAACCAACAGCTTTTTCACTTTGAAAATGGAAATAAAACCAACAGCTCCAATTACCAATTACATTTAACGATTGAAAATTAATTAATAGTTTTTGCAACCAATTCAATAACCAGTCTCAAACTGTTTCCTTAAAGTTTTCGAATTAATTATACTCTTAAAAATATCAAGCCTTCGGTTTTGGTTAAGGATTTTGATATAGTTTTCGGCATAAAACTTTTATGAGGACATTGTTTTTAGTTATCGGCAGCGATATATATCAAACATAAAACTCTTTGTTAAAGTATAAGTATTTGATCTCTGTTTAAATTTATTACAAAACTAACACGAAACATCAATTCATTGACGGAAAATTATAACAGATATATGAGCCGTGTTCGATTTGACTGAAGCAACTGAAGCAAATGAAAAATTGAATGCAATTGTTGTTGTTTTTTCAGTTGTTTCAGTCAAATCGAACGCACCTATATTAACATAATTTAGTGAAAAGATGATATACTCAGCAAACTACTCAAAAACCTCTCCATTTAGCGTTTCGAGAAAATATTAGAAAATTACATATTCATATTTCTTTCAAAATTAAACAGCCGAGTTTAACATAACACATACCTGTATCTGACAACATATTGTCAAATACAGGTACATTGCTGTACAATACAATCTGATAAGTATAGCAAGAGACAAAGCATTTGCAATATTAGAAAAAATGTATACCATTGGTATATAAAAAAAGTAAAAACGAACCACAAATACCAGAATTTTTGCTCTTCATTAAATAGTTCGTCGTGAACCTGTAGTTGCAAAATATTTTAAATACGAAAATGTAATTAAAACTGTACTACAAATTTTGAACTATATTCGGACGAACCAAAAACCCATCGTCAATTCAAGAACTTTCCTGAAAAATTGTACTTTGTGCGTTGGTTATCCACCTTTAACGTTCTAAGCCGATTTGTTGATTTAACCAACAATTTCCTCAAAGAAAAAGAAAAACTCTGTCCGGCATTAAAAGACGATAAATGGATTAAGGACTATGTGTTCTCAGCTGATATAATGGAGCATCTGCAGTCCCTCAAGCTAGCATAACAAGGAAAAGATAAAGTTATTGCCGATCTTATTTAAACGATTCTGAGTTTTATTAAAAAAGTTGAGCTTTTTAAACGCCATTAGGATAGACACGAAGAATAGAATCTCTAAAATTGATGATAAAAAACTGAGTGAATACGACAGTAAACTAGTGGGATGGGGGTGTGACCTTAAGGACCACGCCAAGAACTTCCCGTAAAGTTAACTGCACTACCGATGGCCTGGTGGTTAAGGTATACTGCGCTAAGACTGCTAAGTTAAGGTGTGCTGACACACCAAACATACTTTACGACCTATTTTGAGGCTATAATGTTTGAGACTAACATATTTTTCAGTTAAAAAACTAGCATTTGTTTGATAGACACTAACGCGACGACTGTCTACAAGACACCGTAAAAGTTAAATAGTTTTTCTCATGTTAACTGAAACGTTTTACCGAAGATTCATCAAAAACACTTCATAACTGTAGGCTGATGTTGTAATATCCTTAAAAAAAAAACTTTTTAACGAGAAGTGGCAAACCAGAATTAAAAAATTACTATAAACAATACAAAAACCTTATGGTTTAAGTTTCAACAAAATTGAATGTCAGAGAGGTTTTCCTGATTCAAGATTTTCCATATTCTTAGATTTTCCATATTCAAGTTAGCCTGGATGCGTTTCCAGCTGATTTACATACCAAAGATTCATCAAGATCTCATTCGTTTGCGTAAAGATAATAACACGTAGTTTTGTCACATTTTCTTAAAAGCTTTTAAAATAAGATAGCAATTGTTATATAAATCTCATTTTAAATGGCTGACGTGATGACAAACAAAATGGTGGATCAACGACCTTGATAAAAATTATCATGATATCTGCAAGAAACGATTTTCAGTTTTTTTGGAAACCACTGAAAAACAAATGATCCGATTTCTTTAGAAAAGGACTTGTCTCTAAGCTACTGGGTCTCTAAGAAAAATTAAACATCGAAATCTCAACAAAGATAAACATCAATAAAACGAAAAACAATAAATCATTCTATCGAAAATCATAAAAACGAAAATTATAATAACGAAAGTTCACTCTATCGAAAAGTCATTGCACCGAAAGATCGTTGCACCAAATTTTTTTCGAAGTACTGAAAATATGATAAAATCGAAACATCATACGGTCGAAGTTGATAAAATAGAATCTAAAAATCAACTTATCGATATAACAAAATATCTAAATATCATACGTTATATCGAATATGTTATGATATTTCGATAAATGATTTTGTTATTCTATTTTATGAATTTGTTCTTCTATTTTAGGAATTACAATATGGGTCCCAACAACAGATAGATATATTTTAAGAGCTAGGTCAACAACAACATGCGCTCTGAGGTGTTGATGAAAATTTTTTTAAAACTTTTTTGGATTGACCCTAGACTATTGATTCGGGCAATTGTTTGATGTTCTGTAAAGTGATGTTTTGATATAATGACTTTTCGAGGAAATGAATTGTTGGTGATACGATGTGTCGATCTAGCGGTTTTTCCACAGTATGAAGCATTCGATGATATGATATTCTGTGGTATGATCTTTTGGTTTTCAGTTTTTCGCTTCTACAGCACGACTCGCTGATTTGATTTTTCGATGATACGATGGGGACTCAAGGGAATCCAAATAATCAATATATGCTGTTGCTATCTGGCATTTCTATTTACAATATTCCTAGCACTGATATGCCCTCATCAGTTTTTCACCTCACCCTATTTTTTGATGTAATGATTTATTCATTATATCGAATATTTTCGATGCTATGATATTTCAATAACGTGACTTTCTTATTCGTTTTTAAGTTGATGTTTAGATTATATGATATTTGCAGCACTTCGAAAAAAAAATTTGGTGCAACGATTATTCGTTACAATGACTTTTCGACATCATGAAGCAACCGATCACCACGACTAATATTTAGCATGCATAGACTTATGTCAAATTTTTGTGTTTATTTGCTTTCTATCTTTGTCTCTCTGAGAAACAGTTATGTCTCCTTGCGACTGTAAAAAACAAATTGAAAAAAACTAAAGTTTTGGCTTTTATTTTAACCAATCATATAATTTTTGATATTTTATCAATGAAAAATAAATTTGTGCATAATGAAAAAAGTTTTGCCAGCAAATTTTCATAATATACTTTGAGAATATTTATATAGCTTAAATATTTGTTCGTGTCGTTAGAAAAAAACTGCTTGTCTTTTATAAAATATTTGAGTTAAATAATCACTGGAAATAACACAATAAATTTAAATTACTCGTAATTATTTTCAACAACTATGAAGAAAACATTTAATATTCTTTGACATTTTAAATTTAAAAGTGTTTTTAATTTATAATTTAATAAAAAAATTGAAGTGCGTAATCTTTACACGCTGTAGAAGTAAAAATTCTTTGGCTACTGTGGCAAATATTACTAAAAATAATAAATATAAAATAAATATGTCATATTGAAATTTAGAGTAGCATTTCTTGATAATATAATTTACAACAATGTGTAATAAAAAGTCATATTTACATAATGTTTTACAAAGTCTTACAACGTATTACAAAATAAATTGCACGATGAATACATGTCCACTTAATTCAAAAACAAGATTTGGTACAACAAATGTTTTTCAAAAAATTTAGCAAATTTTCAAAGTAAAGTTTATGTTTCTCACTTTAGTTATCATAAACCTCTAATTTCATATTTCAATATGATAATAATTGAATTGACTTTGTAATACATTATGTAAATATTGCTTTTTATTACACACGTTGTAAATTATATTATCAAGAAATGGTACTCTAAATTGCAATATGGCATATTTATTTTATATTTAATCTTTTCAGTAATACCTGCCACAGTAGCCAAAGAAGTTTAATTCAACCGCGTGCAAATATTACACGCTCTCATTTTTTTATTTAGCAAAACAAATTTAATAAACACAAATATTTTATTTAAAAATAAACTTTAAAAAAAACGGCATGTAAAATACTCATACTCATACGGCATACTCATAGAAAAATACATACCACCACCTCGACATCTATAGCAATATAATACAACTCAAACTATCCAAACAGATTAAGATGTTTTGATTAAATCGCCTAAAATACATAAAATACGGGTTTTTTCAATTTTCTGAAAACAGCATTTTTCACATCATAAAAAATTATGGGAACCTCTTGAAATAAATCCAAATAGGATACGATTTAAATCATCCAAATCGAACGAGCCGTTTTTGAGAAATCGGTCAACGTACATAAAAAACCCATAATGAAACACAGAACCTCCTCTTTTTTGAAGTTGGTTAAAAAACTAAAATAATTCAAACTATAAATTTAAAAAATAACGAAACTCAAAATCGACACATCCAACTCATATAACATTTAGTACTGAATAAAAAACATAATAACGTTTAGCAAATGAATGACAATTGACACACACAATACTCATAATCGAATTGTATCGCAGACTTGCCGAACATAATATTCGTTTGCCTTTTTACTTCATTGTTGTTCGAAATTCTATTTTATTTTATTTATTTATTTTTTTTCAAAATGTTATTTCCGTTCAAAAACTTGTCATACCGCGCCTAAAGAAGTTTTACTTCAAAAAAGTTTGTGGTTGTAAATAAAAACAAATCAAAATGGAAAAAAGAGAAATTAACTATGACAGATATCACGTTCTTTACGTCTCTGCTCAATTCTTCATACAATTTTAAAGTTATGTTCTCTCTATATTTATATTTACTCTAAGGTGTGAAGTGAACTTTTGTTGTTTATTATTTTTAATTTTTTGATTTATTGATATTCTCGACGATAACGATTTTTTTGATGGAACGGCACGGTATACGATGATAGGTTATTTTTTTTAACACTATCCAACATGCTTATTCGTTTTTTTTTGCATCTACTAGACGATGGGATATTGTAAATTCTAGCCTAACGCTTTTCTAATTTTTGTAACACTTATTTTCGATTTCCATTAGTGATTTTGAGTTCGCTATTTTAAGTTTCTAAAATCTGACATCGTGTTCGTGATCACATAAGTGTAAGGCAAGATTACATCTTTTTTCCATCGCTTTTTTACATGAGTATAGTTCTAACGTTGCTTTTTTTGTCTTTCTATGATATGTAATTGTCAGCTTAGTTCCTTATCCAGCATGGTCTCTAGTTATTTTACTTGTTCTGCAAGTATAGGACCACTTCCCTCCAGGGTCATGGAACCTATATTAGGAATCATGTGTTTCCATGGTGAAAGAAGCAGTTCTGTTTTTGTAGGATTAGTTTCTAACCCACATTTTATGATCCATGGACACATACTGTCGTTTACATTCGCATTCGCTCTTTTAACGTTGTCAGTTATTTACCTTGCGGTATAACTTCAAGATCTAAAACTATAATTTAATGAGCATTCGTTACAAGAACATATAATTTAGCACAGTTTCTATTAATTTCACATTTTTATTATAGTACATCGTTCGTTTATTAAACAATTTTAATAAAACGTGGTTGCGTTGTTACATGTGGGTTATTGACTGTGGAACAATACATAACAAAATGCAAGTGATATTAATCTATGTACAATATGCTAACGTTACCAAGCATGTGTGTATAAGGGATTAATGGTATAAGGTACCGTTGAATGTAGAATGTTGATTTGAATACCGAATGTTAAGTCAACAATGGACTAGAAACATTATAACTGTGCATTAACCAAATAAGTTAATGCACAATTATAATGTTCCTAGTTCATTTTTGAATGCTGATTCTTAAATGTTGAACATTAAATGTTGAATGTTAAAAACTGAATGATGAATGTTAAATATTTAATGTTAAATGATGTACTATGTATGTTTGATATTAAACGGTGAATATTTAATGTTCAATATGGAACATTGAATATTGAATGATGAATCAGAATGTTGTATTTTGAACGTTAAATTCTAAAATTTGAATATTGAATGTTTATTGTTGAATGTTGAATAGTGAATTTTGCATGTTGAATGGTGAATGCTGCATGTTGAATGTTGAATATTGAATGTCCAATACTGAATGTTAAGGGTCGAATGACGAATGTTGATTGTTGAATGATAAATGTTGAAAGGTGAATGTTAAATGCTGAATGTTGAATTTAGAATGTTGAATGTGGAAGGTTGATGGTTGAATGTTGAATGTTGAATATTGAAGGTTGAATGTTGAAGGTTGAAGGTTGAATGTTGAATGTTACATGTCGAATGACGAATTTTGATTGTTGAATGTTGAATTTGAATGTTGAATATAGAATGTCGAATGTTTTGAATGTTGAATGTTGAAAAAAATTATAATAAATTACAATTTGGTCTCTCGTTCTTGGTCCACGGAACTAATATTCAAAATTATTTGGTTTCATGTTTTGTTTTAATTTTTGTTTTGTTTTGTACTTGTACCATAATTTGTTTTGTACTTTGGATTTACTTCAAATATCAGATTAAAATTTCTACCACAGATTAATCATAATTGAACTAATCTTCAGATTCAGTGCTATATTTTAACACTTCTTGTAAGCGAATTATTAATATCTGTTTTTTGTCTATTTGAAATCGGTTTTATTCTTCCAAATTTGGATTAATTTTTGAATAATGAATACATCCAACTGTTGTCACCAATTGTTACGGACATGTTGATAACTGATTATTTAGCCATTATGAACGCACCAATTTGCATTGCCAGGGCTAAATGGTAATTGTCCAGTTAACATTAATTTTATTATAATTATTTCAAAAAACCATACAGTTCTGCGAATATTGTAAGAAAGCATAATAGTAGCCATCCACCTGGTGATATAGTTCGACTTTGCTACTTTATCGAACGTCGTTCAAGCGTGCCACGGTAGTTCTTAGAACTTGATGCGAACTTTAAAATACACTAAAAAAAACTAAGTAAATTTTACCAATTTTTTATAATTACACAACTCACGATTAAAGTCCAAAAATAATTTGTAAATCAAATAAATTTTTGGTTTCTTCAAATAATTTGTATTGTAATGTACAATATTTTTGGTAAACGTACAAAAAAAATTGTGAGTTGTGTATTTATAAAAAATTGGTAAAATTTACTTAGTTTTTTTTGAGTGTATTTTAAAGTTCGCATCAAGTTCTAATAACTGCCGGAAAAAATATGGAGGGGCTGAAATCTCAAGCTATGAGATATCAAGACTTCGGTCTGGGTTAAGGATTTTGATATAGTTTTCGGCAAAAAACTTTTATGAGGACATGGTTTTTAGCAGGGTTGTTAATATACACGTATAAAACGTTTTATACGTTACACGTATAATACGTAACGTATAAAACGTATATAACGTATAAAACGTATCAAATGATTTTGTTTTTGAAATTCATTCATAAAAAATTAAAAATGCTTCTTACTTCAGATATTCATTATATTTTTAGTAAAAATATATATATTTTAGTAAAAATATAATACGTAGTTATAAATTATTTATATATTTTATAATTTATAACAAAAACTATTTTAATTCTAGATGTTATTTGAATGTATATTTTTATACTTTATACGAAAGACTATGTTACTGTACATTAAACTGGTTAATAATTTTTAATTCCCTAGATTTGAATATTGAAAATTTTGAATTATATATTAGAGATTTTTTTGAGTACCTTAACACAAGCAATTAAATTATTTTTGAATTTTTCAACACGTATACTATATGATTTTCTTTCATTTTGATTCCAACATTTACTTAATGGCAAACATTTTGGATTAGAAACTCATGAACGCTCATAAACTTAATTATTTGACATCATGAAATGTTATTGAATATATAAAATATGGTTCAATCCAACTTCAGCTCCTCCCATCTAATAGGAACAGCTGGAAATATAATGTTGTTTCAGAATAAATGCCGTTTTTTCATTGCAGTTCGGGAAATTATTAGAGATTACACTAGTTTACAAGAAAAATCTCCCGAAATAAAACCCAACTTTTCTTATAGATTTGGACCTCCTGAACACGAATATCATATTCATTTTTTTTGGTTAGCTCTTGTTTTTGAGATATTCACGAAAAACCGGTGATCAAAAATGTTGTTTCGGTTTTTGGGTCTCATATTTTACAAAACCAGCAAATTAAAAATATTAAGGAAACAAGTGCATAGTAAATATACCAACAAACATTTTGAGCTATATTTTGTAAAAATCCATTAAGGATTCTGGAAGTTACAGTCGAAAAAATTTGAAACAATACGAAACAATCACGTTTTTTTTAAATTTTTCCATTTTCAACGCCATAAATTTTGAACAAACAAAGAAACTAATTTTTTTTTAATTTCTTGGAGCTTATAGTAGCTTTAGTTTTCTTTCTTTTAAGGTAAAAGACACGAATATTGGTGCAGTTTGCACAAGTTATTCAAGTTTACCCAAAGAAAGTCAAAACTCAAAATTTGGAAAAAATAATTTTTTACTTAATTTATTGTGCCATAAATAATAATTTTATAAGTTCAGTCGTTCTCAAACATCAGTAAAGAATTATTTTAAAATAGTAAAGTATAATTTCCATTTTTGTTTTCGAAGTTGGGAATTGGATCGATATGAGACGTATATAGAAAAATATAAACAAAAGATAATGAATTGTGAGGAGAGGCAAAACATCAGAACTATTTAAGTTAGTTCAAGCACCATAAAGTTAGGCCCCTATTTATGTCTATTAATGCCTGTAAGGTTTGTTTATTTTCTGTTTTCTGTTTTCTCTTTTTTTTTTTTTTTTGATAATGTAAATTTTTTTTCTATCACCGCCCACCTTGTGTTACTCCTTACGTTTATGATCATTTTAAGTTTAATTTAAGAAAGCAATTACTTCTCCTTTTAATAGTTTTTCGGTTTTCCCAACTTTTGTTTTATTAGTTTAAAGAGGTTTCTTTTTAAGTAGATAATTGTCGTATGATTAGTTGCAAATATAATCTCTCTGAGGATAAATTTAATTCCAAACATTCAAGCGAAAATAATAATTAAAAAAGAAAAAATATTTCAAATATAAATTGTATTGTTTTTAAAAATCAATAAATCAATAGTGATAGCTGCCTTTTAAAGCAAAATAAATTGTTAGTAAAGTGTAAAATCAAGTTTATTTAAATGGCGTCGTCAAGAAGTTTCAAGTTTAAAAATAGCAAATATTCATTTTGTTTTATTTGTGAAAGTTACATAATACATACTGCTAAATCACCCCACTAACTGATATTTTCCAACTCCTAAAATAAATCCGAGGTGGGAGGAGCTAGATCATGTCCAAATACTTCACAAAAAAAATCTCAATTTCGAGAAAAATCATATACAAATAAAATACAACTTTTGTATAAAAAGGACATTTCATAATCAACAAACTGATATTTTCCAACTCTTAAAATAAATCAGAGGTGAGAGGAGCTAGATCATGTTAAAAAACTTCACAAAAAAATCTCAATTTCGAGAAAAATCATATACAAATAAAATACAACTTTTGTCAAAAAAAGACATTACATAACCAACTAACTGATATTTTCCAACTCCTAAAATAAGTCCGAGGTGGAAGGAGCTAGATCATGTCAAAAAACTTCACAAAAAAAATCTCAATTTCGAGAAAAATCATATACAAACAAAATACAACTTTTGTCAAAAAAAGACATTTCATAACCAACTAACTGATATTTTCCAACTCCTTAAATAAGTCCGAGGTGGGAGGAGCTAGATCTACTACGAAAACAACTTATATATAAATCAATTATGTTGCAGAATTGAAATTATTCGTAAAGTTGAATTTTTTTCCAAATTTTGAGTTTTGACTTTCTTTGGGAAAACTTGAATAACTTGGTGCAAACTGCACCAATATTCGTATATTATAGCTTGAAAGAAAGAAAATTGAAGTTACTATAGGCTCCAAGAAATTAAAAAAAATTAGTGTCCTTATTTGTTCAAAATTTATGTGGTTGAAAATGGAAAAATTTGAAAAAAACGTAAATTTTTCAAATTTTTTCGACTGTAACTAATATGTATTTACGTCAAACGAAAAAGTTTAGTGAGAAGTTTATTGAGTAAATTCATTTTTGGTCATTGATGAATAACAGGTATGGTTGGAAATGTCAAATTATTGCAGACTAAATTTGTTTTGAAAATAAATAATTATATTTTGAAAAGAAGCATTTACGTTAAATGTAGAAGTTTTCTGAACAAATAGGAATAGTTGGGTAAGAAATTATCATGCCGACGCTATATTTTCTAAAGCAACTGTTCCTATTAGTCCCGAAATCTAGGCTTTATAAATATTAAATATCACGAGAACGATACGAGTTAACGCCCGCGTTAATGTTATATAAATGTATTTTTATTTATTGAGGATTTTACTTTTATACGGTATAAAACGTAAATGATTGTGTGTTTTATACTGTACGTTTTATACGTTTTATACGTACGTATAATACGTGTTTTATACGTTACCGTATTATAAGTTACAACCCTGGTTTTTAGTTTTAGGCAGCGATGTATATCAAACATAGCTTTTTGTTAAAGTACATGTATTTTTTATCTCTGTTTAAATATGTATTACAAAACTAACACGAAACATCAATACGTTGTCGGCAAATTATAACAGATCATATATTAACATAATTTAGTGAAAAGATTATACAATCAGCAAACTACTCAAAACCTTTCCATTTAGCGTTTCGAGAAAATATTTCAAAATCACAAATTCATATTTCTTTCAAAATTCCAAAAATATTGTAAAAATTAAAAAAAATCAAAAATTCAAACTTTTTCAAACAAAATTCTAAAAATATTTCAAAAATTATTACAAAATCAAAGACTAAAACTTTTTTCAAAAATTCTAAAAATATTGCATAAATTATAACAAAATCAAAAATTGTATTTTTTCCAAAAATTATTAAAATAATATCAAAAATTTAAAATTTTTCAAAATTCTAAAAATATTCCAAAAATTCTTACAAAATTCTTAATATCAAAAATTCTAAAAATATATATAAAATTCAAAAATTCTCTTTTTTTTTTTCAAAATTCTAAAAATATTCTAAAAATTCGAAAAAAATCAAATATTTAAACTTTTTCTAAATTCTAATAATATTCTAAAAATTCTTAAAAATTCAAAATTTTTCCAAAATTCTAAAAATATTGCAAAAATTATAACAAAATCAAAAATTGAAACTTTTTCCAAAATTAAAATAAAATCAAAAATTTTAAATTTTTCAAAATTCTAAAAATATTGCAAAAATTCTTTCTCTCTCTCTCTGGCGTTTACATCCCATGGAGGGATTTTGCCGTCTGTGCAATCAGCTTCCAATCGTCTCGTTCCATGACCAGTTGACCCCAGTTTCGACATCCTATATCACGAAGGTCTTGGATGATGTCATCACGCCAGCGTTGTCTAGGTCTTCCTCTTCGACGAACACCAGCTGGTTGTTGTTGGGACGCTTTTTTAATCATTCTATCTAATGGTGCCCTTTCTACATGACCAAACCATCTAATCCGGTTAGATTTAATGAATCCGATTACATCGCAGCCTCCAAGAAGCTGTCTGATTTCATGATTCATTCGGATTCTATACTGATTTTCAGCAACTTTACATGGACCATAAATTGTTCGTATGACTTTCCTCTCGAATGTTGATAAAATTCTACAATCGGAGGAAGTCAGTGTCCAGCTTTCGCTTCCAAAGGTAAGCACAGGTCGAATTAATGCTTTGTAAAGTGTGAGTTTGAACGACTGCGAAAGATGTTTAGATCGCAAAAGTTTTGAGTATGCGTAGAAAACTCTGTATGCGGCTGAGACACGAGCTTTAATATCTGCCTGCATGTCATTTGACGATGTTATTACAGACCCGAGGTATTTGAAGTTTTCCACACGTTCCACTTCATAGTCGCCAGTATTCAGATTGCCGGGAGGTTTATTCCTGGATGTTGTTAATAGTTTAGTCTTGCCGGTGTTAATGCATAATCCAAGTCGTTTAGCATTTCTTTCAAGCCGAGAGAGACTATCCTTGATATCGCTTGTTCTACGTCCGAGAAGCACAATATCATCTGCATAGCCAAGAATTTGACTAGATTTGTTAAATATACAGTTTTGTGTCTCAATGCGGCTTTTTCTTATCGCGTACTCAAGTGCCAAATTAAATAGTACGGGTGCGAGTGCATCACCTTGTCGAACACCTGATGTTATATCAAAAGAGTCAGAAACTGACCCTTCGATTACTATTCTACAGTTTGATCCCGATGTTGTGAGTTTGCACAGAGAAACAAGTTTCTCTGGAATACCAAGGCATATGAGTGCAGACCAGAGGTTGTCGCGGATAATGCTATCATATGCTTGCTTGAAATCAACGTAGAGCTGGTGAATGCTGATGTTGTACTCCCAACATTTTTCCAGAATCATCCTTAAGGTAAAACATTGATCTGTGGTTGAACGGTTGGGACGAAAACCACACTGATAGTCGCCGATGATAGATTCGGCAAACGGGATGAGCCGAGCGAGTACGACATTAGCTAGTATTTTATATGCAGTGTTCAACAGTGCGATTCCACGATAATTTGCACACTTTAGGCGGTCACCTTTTTTATGTAGCGGAACAATGAGAGCTGTTTTCCATTCAGCAGGTAGTTCTTCTTGGTCCCAGATTGCAAGAATCAGATCATATATACGTGAGACCAGAGCTGCTCCTCCATTCTTAAGTAGTTCTGCAGGGATTCCATCGATACCTGGTGATTTGCCATTTTTTAATTTTTTGATGGCAGCTTCCACTTCTTCTATTGTTGGGTAAGGGACAAAAATCTCCTCACTTGACGGAGCAATTGCTCGAATAGGATGAACTTCGTTCGTCCTATTCAGTAGGTCTTGAAAGTGGGATCGCCATACTTCCAGCACATCACGTTCACTTGTTGTAAGCTCGTTGTTTCCATTTTTGATGGCTGTAGATCTTGGGTGGAAATCTTTGGTCAGATTCCGCGCATTGGCAAAACACTCTTTCGAATTTCCATTAGCCGCATGTTGGTTGATGTTTTCGATACAGCTCTTCATGTGTTCGCGTTTCTTTTTCCGTAGGAGTTTTGCTGAGGCTTTTCTGGCGCATAGATAATCAGTTTGGGAGCTTCGTGTATTTCTTGTTAACCATTTTTCTCGCAGTTTTTGTTTGTGCTCAATGCTTTCGCGGCACTCGTCATCAAACCATTCGTTACGTGATTTCGGTGGTCGTTTTCCGATTGTAGTTTGTGCTGCGGATATGATGGTTGATTGAAGCGTTTGCCATTCTTCTTGTATGTTTAATGGCATCTCAGATGGGATGTCATGCTCTTCTATGTTTTGCGTTACAATTTCCTGATATCTATTCAGTGTTTCCAGGTGTTTAAATGCTTCGACATTCCAGCGCACGGTCTTTTTTGCTTGCCTATTAAATGTAGATGATAATTTGCACTTATACTTAAAGATGACAAGCATATGATCGGTGTCCATATCAGCACCTCTGTATGATCGAACGTCAGTTACACTTGTAGAGTGTCTCTTAGAAATCATGACGTGATCGATTTGATTTTCAGTTCTTCCATCATTTGATTTCCACGTTGCTTTGTGGATTCTCTTATGAGGAAAGAAAGTGCTAGATATTACTAGATCATACATCATAGCCAGTTCAGCTGTGCGAAAGCCGTTATTGTTACTAGCATGATGCAAGCTGTTAGGGCCGACATGTGTTTTAAGTTCTGCACTTCTACCAATTTGCGCATTGAAGTCACCTATCACGATTTTTATATCGTGCCGCGGGATGTTATTGATGACTTCTTCGAGTTCTAGGAAGAACAGGTCTTTAATGTCATCTTTAATGTCTTCAGTAGGTGCATGAACATTGATGATCGTTACATTAAATTTTTGCGTGCGGATTCTCATTGTGCATATCCGCATATTAATTGGGCGAAAGTCGATAACATGTTGATTCACGCGACGATGTGTGAGAAAGCCAACTCCAAATTCTCCTCCGTTTTCATGACCGCAATAGTAGAGAGTGTATCCTTTGGCTGTTTCGTGGATTCCACTCCCTGGCCATCTTAGTTCTTGTAACGCCACTATATCCAGTGTATAGCTATTGATTTGGTTTGTAAGTTTCAGTAGATCTCCTGGTCTTCTAAGGCTTTGCACGTTCCAGGTTCCCATTTTTAAATCGTAGTCCGGGTACAGTTTCCGAGGTCGTTCTAATAGTGAATCCGAGATAATCCGAGGCCTGTGTACAGAATTCATGACAAGTAGTTTTTTACGGAAATGGGGTGTTAGCCCTTCGCCCAACCCAAATTTTCGTGAATGGGTTCGTTCTGCATCTTTAGGTCACCAGAAACAACCTTTTTACATGTTTATATAGCGAGCCGCTTGATCCAAGACAGACGCCCGCTACAAACCGCCCCTAACATGGAGAACAGACGCTTGCTACACGTTTATATAGCGAGCCGCTTGATCCAAGACAGACGCCCGCTCCAAGCCGCCCCTAACATGGAGAACAGACGCTTGAGTTGCATTGGTTTTGTGGCGCCAATGACTCGCCATGGTGCAGAATCATTGAGTATAAGCAGTATTTACTCTGCCCCTCTCAACTACACCAACCTAATTCTGTTAGCATTACCCAGGTAGCACGGCGTGGACGTAGAATTTCGGATTTCACTACCCGCAAAAATTCTTAGAAAATCAAAAATTGAAACTTTTTTCAATATTCTTAAAATATATAGAAAATTCAAAAATTCTATTATTTTTTCAAAATTCTAAAAATATTCCATAAATTAGAATAAAATCAAATATTTAAACTTTTTCTAAATTCTAATAATATTCCAAAAATTCTTAAAAATTCATAAAAATTCAAACTTTTTCCAAAACTCTAAAAATATTGCAAAAATTATAAGAATATCAAAAATTGAAACTTTTTCCAAAATTATAAAAATTATGATAAAATCCAAAATTAAAATTTTTTCAAAATATTCCAAAAGTTCTTAAAAAATCAAAAATTGAAACTTTTCCAAACATATTGGGAAACGATTCCAAAAATATTTCAACAACTATAACAAATTCAAAAATTTCCATGTTCAATTATTTTTACGTAAACAAACAGCTAAGTTTTTTTTTCCAAAAAATAAATAAATGAAATCATTTTTTTGACACACTTGACAATATTTTTTCAACAAACAATTATAATGCCATAATTCTCTATAATAATAATAAAATTTCATGTCAAACAAAT